>JBBYHL010464021.1:1950-14366 GCA_038381835.1 Adansonia madagascariensis | reverse complement strand
CTATTCGAGCCCTTAATTTTTGTAAGAAAATGGGAATAGGCCATTTCATCAAATGTGCACTGCTCTTTCATATTTGGCTTGTCAATCACTTTAACTCGAAAGAAAGTAGGATGTCACACTACTTCTTATCTAGCTTTAGCCCTATCTTTAAGGTACTTAAGAAGGGATGGCCTCAAGACAAATCTAAAGAGCAATAGGTCCAAAAATTTCAAAACCTCAAGAGCGAAGAGGTAACATGGAAGGCCTCTTAGTTTTTCCCATAAATGGTCATATACCAATGCAGAGATTACAGCTGTGTACTGCTCATAGGATTATGGGAAGTACTAGCTATGCCCCTTTTTTAGTTCTTCAACAAATCCAGTGCTGTCAATTCATCCCCTTCATCCAAGACTTAGAGTTATGGGATTTCGATTATGGTGAGCCCGACTACAAGTTGAAAGTCCAGCTAGCCTTTCAAGCATGGAAATAAACCTATTGCATGGAGAGATATTGGAGATGAAGTAGTATGACCCCAGGATATTATGAATAGAGGATTCGTCACATTAATGATGCCGTGCCCTTGTCTGGTATTGGGACATCACAAATGCTAGTTGATGAATTTCCCTCTGAAGTTGAATTGCTCAAGCAAGAGTTCGAACAAGAATAGGTGACCTTTGCTAAGGAAATTACTCAATTATAAGAGGAAAATAGTTAATTAAAAATGAATCTCTGCCTCAGGGATGGCGAGATAAGTAGGGCTGTCAAGGAGAAAAACCACCTCAAGAAAGATCTTGAGAGCTTGAAAAGAGACTATGTGGCCCTTAACAAAGCAAGCAAGTCCCAAAGGCTTGGAAAGTCATCGGTCGAGTGGAAGACAAAAATTACTACTCTCAAGAAAGAACTATACCAATGTAGAGAAGGTTGTTAGAGCCCAGGCTCTTGCATCAACTTATCAAAGGAGGAATGAATGGTTAGAGGCTTAAGTTCGGGATTTGAGAGCAAACCAGGCCAAAAATGGAGTTCTGACACTCAGAATCCAAGATTTAGAACATTCACTTCAAGCTCGCCAAGACCAGGTCGATGCACTAGTAACAGCTTCCGCACAGCGAGAGCTAGAATGGCTTTAAGTGGTTGATCACGCACCCCGAAACCATCAAGACTATCATCGCTATCTCATAGAGCAGATCCAGGCAACTTAGTAGGAGGCTAAAAACATGATGGATGTAGCCCGATCCCTAACACATGATATCTTGCCCACCGAAGCCCATGAGCGAGAGTTGTTATATTTCTTGGACCATGTAATCAAGCAATGTAACCGTGTTAGGCATTTTCAGATGTGATCACTTGTAATTAAGACATTTTGTTGCTTTATGAAAGATGCTATTTGTGGAGCTATCCCTTTACCCAATTGTTCTTTTTGCATTTGCATAATTAACCTAATCGTTTCATGGTTTTTATTCATTCATACTTATTGCATCAAACATATGCATGAACATACCATAAAGGCCTAATCCAAAAATAATTTAAGTGAAGGTTATCCAAAACATAGAATCTATAGTTCACCATCGGTACAACATTCACAATCATCAAAAAATGATGGAAAACGATTACCAGGCCTGCATCGAGAGATTTGAACTCATGTACAGAGAGTCCTAAGAGTAGGCACGCCATAAGAATAAGGAACTTCAAGCACATATCGTTGAGTTAACTAAATTGCTATCTAATGCATTGAAAGAAAAAGGGCAAACAAGTATAATCGAGAAAGGGAAAGAACTGGCCCATCTTGAAAGCAATTTGAATGGTGGTATTGAGGCCACCAATGCTCAAGAAAGGGCACTACATGGGCAGCACCCTTTGGCAATAAACATCCCACATCTTAGCCATTTATTTATATGAATCATGCAATAACATCCCACTTAATTCAAGGATTTCAAGGCACGGGCTCTTCACCGTCAAGACCTATAGTCCCAGACCTTGATGAGCACATGGTGCAAGAAAAGGCAAAAAGGCTCTCAAAAATGATGAAGACTTGGACAAGTATCACTCATTAAAGAAACACCTTTGAGCGGTAGAAGGAAGCAACAAATTTGGAATCATAGATGCAAAGTCATTAAGGCTAGTTTCCAGCCTCATCATCCCGCCCAAGTTTAAAGTACCTAATTTTGAAAAATATAATGGGACTACTGACCCTACTGTCTATCTTCGCATGTACTATTATAAAATAGCGGGACACGAAAAAAATGAGAAGCTGCTGATCCATTGCTTCTAGGATGGCTTGACTGGGTTAGCCCTCCGATGGTACATAGGACTTGATCTTGCAACAATTCAAACATGGGTAGACTTGGCGTGCATATTCCTTGAATAGTATAAGCATATTTGTGATTGGATTCCAGATTGTCTTTCTTTCATGAACATGGAGAAGAAATCTTTTGAGAGTTTTAGACAGTATGCTCAGAGATGGAAGGAAGAGGTAGCTCAAGCTCACTATTCTTTAAGTGAAAAAGAAATGACAGTTATGTTTGTTGGCACCCTACAAGCTTCTTACTATGAAAGGCTAGCAGGAAGTGCCATGAAAAAAATTTACCGATATGGTCATATCAAGCGAAATGATTGAGAACGCCATCAAGAGTAGCTGGATATCTATCAGGGAAGCATCTAGATCATCCAGAAAGACAGCAAACAAAGGTAAGGAAAGGGAAGTGAATGCTATAGGTCAGAACCATGCTAGGTCTAATCAAAGTCTACAACCAACATAGCCTATATACTTCCCAAACATGTTGAATACGATTTTTACCCCTTATTCATTAGCACCACAACCAGTCCACACTACTGGGTTCGCTCCTACAATGAGCTTTGCACTAAATCCCATGCAAAATGTAATGTAGAATGCACAGCCTCGCAATATGCACCATGTGAGAGCTCCAAATAACTAACAAGTATCTCAAGAAAAAGAGCACTTTGAACCGCTGTCTTACTCGTATAAAGAGATCTACTATCGCTTATTGGTAGGCAAACTAGTGGCTGCAGTATTTACAAACCCAAGATCACCACCGTACCCCAAATGTTATGATAAGAATGCTTATTGTGAATACCATGCGGGAGCACAAGGCCACTCTATTGAGAATTGCACTTCTTTTAAAAAAGAGGTGCAGGGTTTATTAGAAAAAGGAGTGTTCAAGATTGAGCAAGGTCTTGACCCAATATAGGGGCCAAACCACTCCCTAATCATGTCGAACCAAGAGTGAATGTGATAATCGATAGAAAAGGCTGTCGAATTAAAAAAAGTGTGGTAGAAGTCAAAACCCTGATTAGTAAGGTCTAGCAGACTTTCATGAAAATTGAAATAATAACAGATAACAAAAGTCAAAGAAAAAATACTGTTGATACATCTTGCTACCACTGTGGTTAAGAACACTACTTGCAACATTGTCCATCATTCTTGAAGATGGTCCAAGGGATGTGGATCAAGTCGAAATCGAGTTCTATGAGGAGTGGGATGGACATGATGATCCATCTATCAATGCTACTAACGATGAAAGACCCATCGATGGTCAGATTTCTAGTCGCCTATCTCTTATGGGCATGAGGAAAAGAGATAATGAAAGTTTTAGGCAGTACGCTGTAAGATGGATGGAAGAGGCTACCCAGATTCATCCCTTACAGATAGAAAAAGAGATGATGGTTAGATTCATTGGCACATTGTAAGTCCCTTATTATGAAAAACTAGCAAGAAGCTTCCCAAAGAACTTTGCAGATGTGGTTATACTTTGTGGAAGGATTAATGAGGCCATGAAAAATTAATTGAGAAGGAAAAGTATCTGCAAAAACAAAAGGAAAGAAATGATAAAGGCTACTAAGCAATCAAAATCCAATATTGAAGCCAATTTGTCCTAAACTCATGCTGAGTTGACCTAAAGGAAATTATCATTAAAGAAACTACACGATTATGGAGAACATAGAAGAAGTTCAGATGCCAATAAATTCGGTTTAGCAAAGCTTGGTGGAAGCGAAGTTACTTAATGTAATGGAGAATATAGAGGAAAGGATTGACAACTTTTGTGGCTTCCATACAATTTGCGGTCATACTTTTCAGACATGTAAAGAGTTTCTCACAATGGTTCAAAGAATGATGAACTCATGTAGCATCAAATTCTATGATGAAAAGCAAGCCCTACATACTGAGTTTGCAAATGCAGTACCATCTATCAATGCATTACAGGAATAAGAGGGTAATCTCCCTTACAGGATTGGAAGGTTGATGATTTTGTATGACAATAGACCAAGAGTTAAAGCTGACCCCATTTAGCCTTCACCAAAGATGATCATTTAACTTCCATCATCTTTCCTGTATAAAGATGATAAGGCAGTTCCTTGGAACTATGAAAGCAAAACCTTAATAATCGAGGAATCTAGCCAACAAGCAGCAAGTGTTGACCTCTCAGGGGTAAGTCACCTAACTCAAATTAGCCGATGTTATGCCCCGATGGCATCAAAAAATAGCACTCAGCAAGAGAATGCCATCTTATTTCTTAAACACTAAAGTCTATAATTAAGAACTCAATTTGATAGCTAGCAAGGATCTAATGAGCGAGAAAGAAGCTATGAAATTCCTTAAATTCATCAAACATAGTGAATACAACATCATCGATCAGTTAAATAAGCAACTCACCAAGATATCTGAGTTAGCGCTGCTATTGAATTTAGAAGCTCACAAGAATGCCCTCCTCAAGATTCTGAATAAGGCCTATGTCCCTCACGACATCTCTATAGGTTAGTTGGATAACCAAGTGATAATTACATATCTTTTAGCAATGGTGAAATCTCATATGAAGAAAGAGGAATTACAAGGCCCTCCATATCACCATATATTGTAAAGGCACCACATTGCCCAAGGTGCTCATTAATTACAGGTTGGCTTTAAATGTAATACCCATGTCATGCTTGAACAAGCTCCCTGTTGACGTATCTCATATCCAGAATAGTTATACTATTGTGTGAGCATTTGATGGAAAGTGCCAAAATATTGTTGGAAACATTACCATTCCACTCTAAATTAGCCCATGTACTTACAAAGTTAACTTCTATGTGATAGACATTGCTTCATCGTATAACTGTCTGTTAGAAAGGCTGTGGATTCATTCTGTTGGAGTAGTGCCATCATCTTTGCACTAAAAGCTAAAATTTGTCATCGAGAATAAAGTTGTTAGTATTAGAGGAGAGAAAGATATCATTACTAATACCTCAACTGATGCCCCATGTGTTAAACCCGACACACATAGCCTAGAATCTTCTTTTCAGGCCTTTGAGTTTGTCAACACAACTTATATAAAAGAAGGATTGCCAATAGTTTACCTTGCCTATCAGAGAGTACTCATATGGGTTTGAAGTTGACTGTCAGTAAGGGTGCCCAAGCCAGAAAGGGACTCAGGAAATGCCTTCAAGGAATTACTAAAGCCTTAAAAGTAGTCAACCAAATTGACAAAAGAGGGTTGGGATTCAAGCCCAATACACAGCAGAAAAGAAAGCAAGCTCAAAAGAACCATGAAATAAGAGGCTCATTTGTCAGGATATGACATAAAAGATAAGTCAATGATATTTCCACCACTTTCGGGAAAGTTTCCATATAGAAGGGCATGTAAATACTGGCTCCACTAGTGCTATGCTCATATTGAACAAAGCATTCGAGGATATCTCCATCAATACGATTAGTGAGCTAAAGATGTCAACTAAAAGTTTAAAGACTGGCTTGTGCCTTTTAGGGTTTGTTCCAAGTGTTTGGACTGAGATCGAGATTCTTATACTGTTGAAGTCTATTTCAAAGTAATGCTATGAACTAAACCTACATGCTCTCACCCAAAAGCATTGTAGGATCCTCTGTATGGGTAGTTTTTATTAAGTATTATCAATGAAAATGACTAAGCATTTTGTATTCATTCTTTGTGTTCATAATTTTTGCTGACCTTAGACTTTTTTTTTTCTTTTCTTCCACCTATATTGTTCTTTTCCATATTTTTAGGTACCTCAATGAAGGTGACATGAATGTTCACACTGAAACCTTAGGAATTGATTTTGAGCAATCAATCTGTGCCGGTGAGGTTGAATCTGAAGAGAGCCCCATACCCTTAGATCTATTGAGACTAGTTGAGTAGGAAAGAAAAACAAACATTACCTCATGAAGAATCCATTGAAACCATAAACCTTGGAATAGAAGAAGACCTAAAAAAAGTCAAAACTAAAACCTCTATAAAGCCATCAACTTGAGCTAAACTAATATGTCTCCTTCAAGAATATCGAGACATATTTGCTTGGTCCTATCAAGACATGTCTTGACTAGATACCAACATTGTGGTTCATAAACTTCCCCTCAAACCTGAATGCAAACTATTCCAATAAAAGTTATGGAGGATAAAGCTAGAAATGCTCCTTAAGATCAAGAAAGAAGTCAAGAAGCAATTTGAAGTAAGATTTCTTAAGGTAGCCAACTATCCTAATGGGTAGCCAACATAGTCCCAGTTTCTAAAAAGGATGGTAAAGTGCGAATGTGTGTGGACTATAGGGACCTAAACTGAGCCAGCCCCAAGGATAATTTCCCTCTACCTTACATTGATATCTTAGTAGACAATACTGCCAAAAATGCACTATTTTTTTTCATGGATGGCTTTTCAAGCTATAATCAAATCAAAATGGTAATTGAAGACATGGCAAAGACCACTTTTGTGACTATGTGGGGAAGTTTTTGCTATAAAGTAATGCCTTTTGAGTTAAAGAATACCGAGGTAACTTACCAAAGGGCTATAGTAACATTGTTCCATGACATTATGCACAAAGAAATAGAGGTCTACATGGATGACATGATCGCCAAATCACCAAAAGAGAGTAAACATGTTGCCAATTTGGGAAAACTCTTTAAAAAGCTGCACAAATACCTGCTCAAGCTAAATTATGCCAAATGCACATTTTGTGTCACCTTTACTAAATTATTGGGGTTTATTGTAAGCAAGAAGGGAATATAGATGGATGCTGACAAGGTTAAAGCTATCCAAAACCTACCACTACCTCAAACTCAAAAGGAAGTGAAAAGTTTCTTGGGAAGACTGAATTACATAGCCCGATACATATCTTAGTTGATCGAAAACTGCGATCCAATCTTTAGGTTACTGAAAAAACAAAATCCTAGAAAATAGAATCAAGAGTGCCAAGAAGCTTTTGATAAGGTTAAACATTACCTTTCGAATCTTTCAATACTTATGCCACTAGTGCCCGGACGACCATTAATTTTGTATTTATCAATCCTAGACAAGTCGATGGGCTGTGTATTAGGACAACATGATGAATCAGGGAAAAAGGAACAGGCTATCTATTACTTGAGCAAGAAGTTTACAAAATATGAAAATAATTATTCATTTGTAGAAAAGCTATGTTGTGCTTTAGCTTGGTTAATCACCAAGCTTGATCCCATCAAGTATTTGTGCGAAGCCTCTGCCTTGTCCGAGAGGTTAGCCAGACGGCAAGTTATGTTTTCTGAATATGACATCATGTATGTAAACCAAAAAGCCATTAACGGCAGTGCAATAGTAGACTTTTTAGCAAGTCGAGCCATAGATAACTATCAGCCTTTAAGCTCAGAGTTCCCTGACAAAGACTTAATGTGCATATACGAGGTAAAGAACATGTCAAGTATGGGTCATCATAGAGGATGTACTTTGATGGAGCTTCAAACGCACTTGGGCATGGAATTGGGGTAATTCTCATCTCACTCGAGGGAAACCATTACCCTTTCACAGCCAAATTAAACTTTGACTGCACCAACAACATAGCTGAATATGAGGTTTGCATGATGGGATTCCAGGTAGCCATTGAAAGGGTATTCAAACATTTCAAATGTTTGTAGATTTAGGCCTCGTTATTTATCAACTAAAGGGAGAATGGCAAACAGATGATGATAAACTGATCCACTATGGGAATCTGATATCGGAGCTCAAGAAAGAGTTTGATGATATTAGCTTTCAACATCTATCTCGAGAAGAAAACCAAATCGCTGATGCCTTAGCCACTTTATCTTCTATGTTTAAAGTCAATCTTCTATGTTTAAAGTCAATCAAGAATAGGATATTGCTTCTATCCAAATGAAAATCTATTCAACCCTGACACATTGGCAGAATATTGAAAAAGAGAAAAATGATTTGCCATGGTATCATGACATCCTTTAGTACATCAAGGATCAACAATACCCAAAAGGCACCATCGAAGTGGATACAAGAATCATCAGATGATTAACTATGAACTTCATTTTAGATTATGAGATTTTGTTCAAGAAGGGCTGGGATCAAGTGTTACTCCGATGCATGGATACCTCTAAAGCTAAAAGAATACTTAAAGAAATTCATGAAAGGATTTATGGTATGCATGCTAATGGACACCGAATGGCAAGACAAGTCATGCGATCAAGTTATTATTGGTTGACTTTTGAAAAGGATTGCATTGATTATGCTTGAGAACGTTACAAATGCCAAATCTACAATAACAAGATCCATATCCCACTGACACCTCTACATGTTATGACAGCTGCATGGCCCTTCTCTCTTTGGGGCGTGGACATGATTAGATCGATTACCTGTAAGGCTTCTAATAGGCATCGTCGCAATCAATTACTTCACCAAATAGGTAAAGGTAGTAGTGTCTTATTCTAACGTCACCAGATCTATCATGTGTAACTTTATGAAATGAGACATTATCTGTAGATATAGTCTTCTCGAACAGATCAATATTGATAATGCACGTAACTTGAAAAATAAGATGATATAAGCAGTCTACTCTTAGCTTAAGATTTAGCATTTAAACTTCATCTTATACCGTCCGAAGATGAACAGAGCAGTTAATGCAGCTAACAAGAATATAAAAATGATAGTTGAAAAGATGGTTAAGATGTACAAGGATTGGCATGAGAAGTTGCCTTTTGCCTTACACACCTATCGCATAGCAATACAAACTTCCATGGGTGCCACCCTATTCTCTTTGGTCTATGGCAAAGAGGTTGTCTTGCCAATTGAAATTGAAATCCCTTCACTTTGAGTCCTGATGGAATCGTAACTTAAAGAGGCTAAGTGGGTTAACAATTGATACGAGCAACTCAATCTCATCAAAGAAAAAAGAATCAAAGCCATCTATCATGGGTAGATGTATCAAAAGCACACGATGAGAGCCCATGACAAAAAGGTTCATCCTCGTCAGTTTTGAGAAGGTAACCTGGTGCTCAAACAAATTCTCTTAATCCATAAAAATGCTTACAAAAATTGGACCCCAAATTGGAAAGGGCCATACATGGTGAAATATGTATTCTCTAGAGGAGCTCTAATGTTGACCGAGATGGATGGCAATGACCTGCCCAACCTTGTGAATTCTGATTCTATTAAAAAATACTATGCTTGAAAAGACTTTGCGATGAAAACTCGAAAGGCCATCCTATTAGTCCCTTGTCTACCACTCACAAAAAAACAAAAACAAAAAAAATCCAAAAATAATAAAAAAATAATAAAAAAAAGAACAAAAAAGAAAACCAACTTAAGTTGAAAATCCAAAAAGGCAGCTTAAGTGATCAGACCTCCTCATTCAAACAAAGCTAAGCCCAAACTATCATTAGCCCAAAACCAATATTCTCTATGTTCATGACTTTAACCAAGACACCAAGTTATAACCTAACCTATCTGTTTTGTGTTGACCAATGCCACCAAAACCTCATCCATACCTACACCCAAAGAATAAGAACCACGTAACTTCGAGGCCCTATTCCATCAGGGGCAATCAAAGGAATCTTTTTATGAGTTAGCCCTCTTTCTAGCGCTAAAAAGATTAATTGCCCGAGAGAAATCTTTGAAGGCAGATATTAAAGGATTCATGTTATCAACATCAAAGCCAATTGACAAAGAAGACTTCTGCAACTCTTTTATATTTCAAAATTTTTCACAATCTCATAAGTTTGTCATAACGTGTACCATCTTTCTTTGAATGAAAATACAACTATTTGATTTCTTGTACAACCTTTTTGTAACCCTGTATTCCATGTTGCATCTTGTTTATCCTTTAATTGATAATGCTTGATAAATGGACAAAACTGACAACAGGATTTCCTAGCATTACCTTAAAAGACAAAACTTTGCAGGAACTTTGTTTCATGTTTAAAGACTAAGAATGAACTCTTAAGGCTATAACCAGTCTTGCTCTGGGACTCCAATTCTTACCTCTTCCCAGTAAGTGGTCATGGACCTCTTGTACCTCTAAAGAAGAGACAACCTTAACATTTAAAGCCTTTGAAAATCTAGAGCAAAATTGACAAACTTTGGGCAAAAAGGCCACCTTACTAAAGCTGAAGAAAACCCATAACTAGCCATTAGATTAAGCCTCTAAAGTCATCACCCTTGCATCAATTAGGCAAGCATTTACATTTCTACGCATTATGCAGCATTTAACATCTTACAAGTATCAGCTTCCGCACGCAGAAGTTAAATTTATAGAGAACCTAAGGTACCATTTTTTATTTTAAAAAACCCTGAGAGGCTTTAAGTAAGTACTTTTGACCTTACGTGCTTATTGAAAATCACCCAAGAAAGGTATCTAAACTCATTTCCTTCTAGTCTTCAAAGAGCAGGATGCCTCCCTACCATAAAGCCCATACAAATTGGTGGCACCTACTTACCTTAGTCCTAAAAGAGCAGGATGCTTCCCTACCTCAAAGCCTATATAAACTGGTGGCAAGTACCTATCTTAGTCCTCAAAGAGCATGACGCTTATCAAAGCCACATAAGCTGGTGGCACAATACTACCCACCTCAGTCCTCAAAAAGCAAGACGATTATTAAAGCCCACACAAGCTGGTGGTGCCTATTTATCTTAGATCACAAAAAGCTGGACATCTTTCTTCACTTACCTCACAGTCCACATAAGCTGATAGCACTTATCTGCCTTAGTCCATGAAAAGTTAGACATCTTTCTTTACTTACCTTAAAGCCTACACAAGCTGGTGGCCACTACCTATCTTAGTCCTCAAAGAGCCAGATGCTTATCAAAGCCCACATAAGCTGATGGCACTTATCTATGAAAAGTTAGACGTCTTTCTTTACTTACCTCAAAGCCTACATAAGCTGATGGGCACTTATCTACCTTAGTCTATGAAAAGTTAGATGTCTTTTTTTTTACCTACTTCAAAGCCCACATAAGTGGATGGCACTTGTTTGAGAAAAAAAGCAAAAAACAACCTAGTAGAGAGGTTAAACCCTACAAAACTCATCAAAAGCTTCTTTTGTAAGTTGTTTAACTCATCTCGACACGATACTAAACAACTTTCTACTTCTCAGCAGGCACACAAATCCATCACTCCATCCAAACAAAATAGTGTTTATTTATCTTTGCCCTATTCCTAATACTTACCAATGGCCAAAGAGGGGTAGCTATAGACACCTTATTTTGTTTAAACTAGTTTCTGGCATCTTAGGAGTTAGGTAAAAGATGATAAAATTAAAAAATAAAAATAAAAGCTATGGGATGAATGCCGAGTGTCGTGTCGCTAGGCATTATTAGGCGACACGGTGCCAGGCGAAAAAAATTTTTTGGGAAGGTCTAAAATTCCTATGGGCCGTATTAAAAAAATGTAAAAATGAGGCATCAAAGGCCATTTTTCATGGTATCACCAAGGTTATTCAAATGAATACATAAATTAATTTCCCATTATTTGTGACCAAGTTGAGGTAAGTCGAGAAGCCACAAGTACATACAAGTTATATTGGGGCATAAGTATTTATACAGGGCTTTTACAGTGCGAAAAACTTGAGTTTTCACATTTAGTATCGATACAAAAAGGTTTGGTATTGATACCCAAGGTATGGTATTGATACTTGGCATGTTTGTATCTATACAGACCTTGGCAGTAGCTAAAGTTATGATTTTTAGCAAAATGTACTGATACACAAGCATGAGTATCGATAATAATCTATGGAGATTGATAGTGGCCTCTAGGTCTCGAGATAGAAAATATTTTTTGCTCTTAGTATCGATACAAAACTCATTGTATCGATACTTAGGAGTAAAAAGTACTTTGTATATCGATACCATGTTTTGTATCGATACATCAAGGTATTTTTACCTAGTTTAAACATTTTTCAGCCTTTGAAAACCCAATTTAAACATGTTTTTGCACAAAGGAACTATCATAAAATATTGCAAAACTCAACTATGGGTCCATTAACAGATTCTAACAAATTTTTAAGGTCCAAATAATTAATGGCAAAGGTCACTTTCATAAGATATAAAGGTGTAAGAGGATATGGCAGGTATATCTCCAGCTACAGGCTTTCACAGCCTTTCTGCCTCCTTGCTCAGCATGGCAGGAACAATAAGAAGAAAGTCAATCGAGCATGGCAGTTGGAGGTGTCCCCTAGTGCAGAA
>JBBYHL010464001.1:2895-14369 GCA_038381835.1 Adansonia madagascariensis | reverse complement strand
AAACCGATCGAAATTTAGTCGGTTCGGTTAATTCGGTTATGGTTAAAAATGTCGGTCGGTTCGGTCGGTTCCTCTAGTTAAGTTGATTAATTCGGTTTGAAGTTTTTTTTGACTGAACCGACCGAACCGACCGAATGCTCACCCCTAATACTGGCTAGCTATGATGCCTTGCTAGAGGCCAATCTTGGCCTATAAATATAAATTCACTTAATTAAGTAATTATGTTTATTGCTGTTATGATGGAAGCCTAATGAGTCATGCATAATAAGATGATCTATTGGATTAAAACTAAGATTTAGTTAAGTATGACTTAATTAAATAAAAGGTAAAATGAGAAAGGATTAGTCAAATTAGTTCAATTAAGCATAATTTAATATATAAATTAGATTTATGAAATCTAATTAGAGATCTCTTAATATGACAACAAAGTTAAAAATGTCTTATCAAGACAATGTTTATCTGTAGAGATGTTTAAATAAAGCCAAATAATTGTATTGGAAAATTAAATAATTATTTGATAATTATTAATATTATTTACATGAAGTAAAATTTGTTTTACTTGGGTTAGAAAATTTAATTATGAATTAAATTATTTAACATGTAAATTAAGTGGCTAGGTCAAAAGGCCTAATTATCAAGTCAAGGGAGTTTAGTTGTGAACTACTCCAAGTTGGGCTTGCTAATGGGCTAGTCACATGGTATAGCCATCCTTAGTGTGCTATTGGGCTAAAATATTAATATGTTTTCATTAGGGTCCAATCTTGGATTAACAAATTAAAATAGTTTAATCAGACTGTAAGAAACACTCCAAGTTGGCACCATGTGTAAGTCTGGTTTATTAGACCTAGTTCATTCATTAAACAACTAAACCTAGTCTAAGAGGCCTATATAAACATTATTAAGTCTTTTTGGGAGGAGGTTGGTTTTTAGAAAACCTACGGTAAAAACCTTAGAGCTCCCTAAAGGTTGTTGAGCCGTCTTAGCTTTCTCAAGCCCTCTAAGCGTCGACTCACATTCCAGGTGATCTCAAAGTGTTTTTGATCAAACAAAGGTAAAAATTAGTTTTCTATCTTATTGGAGTCAACCGGAACTAAGAATTATGATTTTTTGATATGTTTACGGGCATATGCAAAAAACAATTATTTTCTTATGGAGCTGTTTCGCCTTTTCTTTGGCGCAATAGATAAGGAAATTATTCCCAAATCACATCAAATCTGTACCTATCGATTGTATATCTTTTGGTTGAGGCTTAAGAAGCCTTGTAGCTAGCAACGGAGAACCACCAGGCCTCATGAAGTCTCTAATAGGCGTTTGTATTGATCACCATTAGAGGCAAAACACTTGGACTGCTTTTAGCCTCAAGTAGAGATCGTAGTAATCAACCTATGCTGCGTTCATGCAAAGATTGGCACACTTAAAGTTACGAGTCTCTAAGTAAGTATGATTTCTATTAGATTTATGTTTTAAATTACAATCAGATCAGATTTATATCTCTTCCTAAGATGTTGAGGAAATTTGGGTTTTTTTTTTTAATTCCGCTATGTACGTTTAATTATAATTAATTTTTTGTGCCTATGTCGACATGCATGAGCACAAAGTTTCCTTTCATTTCTTTTCTTTCCCTTACTAATTTTAGATATCCAAGCAAAGGAATAAAGTATCATTCCTATACCTTTCCTTTCTTTTTCTTTCTTTTAAAAACCATTTTTTTCTTTTTTTTCTTTCTCTTTTCTAATTTTATCCGAACATAGGCTAAGATTAGTGTCATGGCCAGCTTTGAAGGAGGAAGTGTTTCACCTCGTGTAAAGTGTTTGATCTTACATCAAACATTTCCTAGCCTATCACTGAAGCGGTGGCTGACCATATGGATTATTAGGAATGAAAAATTCACATGAAAGAAAATTAGTTTTGAAGGGAAAAAATGACTATTCCTTTTAGAGAAAAATCAAGAAATGTTTGGCCAAGACCTTTTTTAATCCTTGCTGCATCTTGTTCTTGCTATTCTCTAAAATTTTCTTTGTTCAACCAAATTAAAAAAGCTATTCTTGGGATTTTTGGGCTGTGAGAAAACAAGAAACACAAACCTTTTGATTTTGACCAAGGTCATCTGGTTAGCATTGGAGAATCATCAAGCCTTAAGAAGGGTCCAATGATCACTTGAGTGGATTGCTATTAGAAGCATTACATTTATGTTGCTTATAACTTTGGAAAAAGCTTAAAGTAATCAATTTTTGTTTCATTTGTGCCAAGAATGACATGCTTAAATTTACAAGACTTTAATTTGGGGTGATTGACTACACCTACGCGTGAATAACTTTGGGATTTGCTTATGGTAGCATGAAACTCATAGTCTAAAAATCTTATAGGAAATTGATTGTTTCTATGTTAGTATATTTCATTGCATTTTTTTATATTTTATTATTTTATGTTTGAGCATGAGATCAAATTTCTCTAGAGCTCAGTTAATTGAAAGGTAATGCTTCATCTAAAGGGTTAGCAGGTCATGCTTTACCTCAAGTTTTATGGATGCATAGTATTAACTATTACATTTTACTCCTTTTTTTATGATAATGTATAAATTTACTAGTTGTAATTAGGAGATGCATCAAATTTATCATTTATTTTTGTATTAGTATGAGTCTATAATTATAATTTTTATTTTGTTAAAAAATAGTCAATATTATGTATGTCCATAGGTCAAGTTACTCAATAGATCCACGAATTTGATTAGCTTCAATTTGACGTCTAATATGACATTTTAGGTTCATGCTTAATCCAAAAATATTTTATCTTAGTAAGTAGTATTTTAAAAATTAAATTTTAATTCTAAGATATTAATATAGTAACTAAAAAATTCTATTATTTTAATAAAAATAACATTTAATATAACTATTTTAAAAGAAATTTTTAATAATATAAAAAATTTTCATATTTTAATACCTCTTTAGTTTTTCATGTTATTATTTTATTTATAATATATTAATAACAAAGAGAATTGGTAAAAAAATTAATATAAAAATTGATTTAATGGTAGATAAAAAATAATACCATTTTATAATTTAATGATAAATATTTTAAGAAATATATTACTATCTTAATAATATAATTTTTTTATTTTAATACTAAATATTACTTCTATTATTTTTATATTAATATAAATAATATTTTAATAATAACTTAGTCAACTTTATATATTTTAATATTAATATTAATATTAATATAAATAATAATTTTAATTATTTAATAATGTGTACTATTATTAAATATTACTACTTTAAATTATTAATATTAAAATATTACTATTATTAGTATTTAATGATAACTTATTTTAATAATTCTATCAATATTGCTATTAATGCACTTTTTTTAAATTAGTGAAATAATAGAAATATTTTATTCAAGCTAAATAGAAGAAAAGAGCTATGCATGCCTTATTGGAAATATTTATTGCATTACCCTCTTAGTTTTCCATTGTTGTAATTGTAGATTATAAATTATTTATAGTCATTCAATAACCACTTTAACTTAAATGGTATATAGCCACCATCTTTTATGAAAAGGTATACAAGCACCATTTGGATGAAATGATACACTTGTTGGATGAAATGATGCATCTTTAAAGCCAATGGTTGTCATGATTTATGAAAAGGTTTTTCAATTGGAATATGTCTCTTTGATTGTGTCTTTTGCTGCTTTATATATACCAACCCCAATTGCCAAAATCTTTATTCCAAACCAACTCCAAAGTCAATTCCAAAAGTTTGATAGAAAGAATAAAGGATTAGAAAGTTTTTAAATATTGATAGTTGTTGAACTTATAAGGCTTCATTGTATCTTGGGAATGTTATTACCTAGACTTATCAGCAAACTTTCTATGGGAGCAAATAACTTTCTAACGAAAGTGATTCATCATTGCTTGAAGTCTTGATTCCATTTTCATTTTAGTCTATCCATCTATACCATTTTCCTAATAATTTTAAAGAGTTATTAGAGATGGCCACAGAGATGGATAATGTTTGCAAAGTTATGAATCAACAGTTCATGAAATTGGATCAATTTGATGGCGTTAACTTCAACTGATGGAAGGATAAAATGATATTTCTTCTTATTGTATTGAACATTGAAACAAGTTATCTCCAAGTTTGTTTTATATGCTGATTTAGTTTTGTAATAACAAATTCCCAAATAAGGTATGCTTTTATATTTTATATATACTTGATGACTTTGTTCATAATAGAAGTGAATGAAATTGGCTCAGACCATAACAGAATTTCATCTATTATTGTGTATATATACATGCTTAATAAGGTGGCAAGAATGTCCATGCATGCAACTGAGCCTTATTCACTTTTACAAAGGTCATTGGGTCCCTTTATAATTGAATGCAAACTTAGATTATTTGATATTTATGTGCAATAGATTAAAAAGGATTGAACAACTCTTTATGGATTTTTATTTTTTCCATAGTAAGAATGCATATTTATTATGCATCCTTAATGTGTGGTATTGATAAAAACATTGGGCTTTCAAAACTATAAATTTTGGATTTAGTCACTCAATGAGTGTCATTATGAATTTACTATAAGCCTTCGAGGTTCCATTTGAATTGTGAAATGGAATGAGTTTCTTTCAAATACTTCAAAGTGTATGGTTGTCTTGCAAAGATAGCAATACATGATCCTGTAAAGCTCAAGATAGGACCTAAAATCAATATGGATTAAGTCAATGTTAGCAAAGACAAACGAAAACTATGTTTGGTGCCTATTTTTATAAGATCATGGTCCAGTCCTCGAGGGCAAGAGAAAAAAATTGAAATGTTAACTATGTGCAAAAAGGGAACTCTAGTATGGTCTTGGTGTCAATGAACGCATCGACATATTAAATAAGGGAAAGTGTCATGGCTTGGTATCGCATGCCTTAATGCTGTCATGACTACCCCAATGCTGTCATGACTACCCCAATGTGAAATAGCGAACGAGATCTTATCCATGGGATTAGTAATTCTTAATATTGCCAAAAATGGCACAAGTTCTAGAAGAAAACCATTAGGCTATAAATGAATTTTCTAGATGAAAATGAAAGTTGATGGAGCTATTAATAAATATAAAGCTTGGCTTGTTGTTAAAAGATGTAAACAACAAGTTATCGATGCTTTAGATATATACTCACTTGTATCGAGAACAACATCCATATGACCATTAATAGCCATTGTTGCTATTAATAATATAGAAATACATCAAATGGAAGTAAAAAAAAAGTTTTTTTAAAAGGTGGCCTTAATTAAAAGTTTTATATGCAACAACCTGAGGGGTTTGTTCTTAAAGAAAAAGAAAATAAAATGTGTAAACATGTCAAGTCATTGTATGGCTTGGAAAAAGCTCCTAAATAATGGCATGAAAAGTTTGACAAAGTTATGTTGTCAAATAACTTTAAAATCAATGAGGTTGATAAGAGTATCTATGTGAAGAACCCTGATAAGTGTTATGCCATTTTTTATCTATATGTAGACGACATATTAATCTTTTCTAGTAATAAATACATAACCAAGTCTACAAAGTACATATTAACTTAAAGGTTTAACATGAAATATTTAGGTGTTACAGATGTCATACTAGAATCAGAATTTCTAGGACATCTAATTGATTTGTACTGTCTCAATCTCATTATTTGAGAAAATTCTTGACAAAATTTTCACAAGTGACAATAGCATTGTCAAAATACCAATGGACTTAAGTGTACATCTGTAAAAAATAAAAGGTGGGAGAATACACCAACTAAAAATCTTCTTGAATGATCGGAAGCTTGATGTATGCAATGTATTCCATAAGACCAAATATTGCATTTGCTATATACAAATTAACAAGGTTTACAAATAAACAAAGTTATTTCTAAAATTTTTGGTTATTTAAAAAAATCATAATTTGGAATTATTCTATAATGATTATTCTACTTTTCTAGAAGGATATTCATATGCAAGTTAGATCACAAGTCTTAGTGACTACAAATAAACTTTAGGTTCGATTTTTATCATCGATGGTGGAATTATTAGTTAGGCTTCTAAAAAGTAAATTTGCATATCTTATTCAACAATGGAGGCTAAATTTTATAGATTTGGCAACCATAGAAAAATAAGTGGAATGGCTAAAGAATCTTTTATTAGATATAAGTTTTCATCACAACCAATGTCAGTCGTTTCCATATCTTATGATAGTGAATCTACCATGTCTTGAGCCTATAGCAAGGTTTATAATAGAAAGTTTAGGCACATTAGCTTGCAACATGAGTATGTAAGGCAGTTAATGGGAGATAGTATAGTCACCATCACCCATGTTAGGTCAAGTAACAATTTAGCAAACCCATTAACAAAAGGTCTATAAAAGGATATGGTAAAAAATACCGTTGCTAAAACAAGATCAAAACCTCTATTAAAATTGTCATCGGTGACCTTATTCTAATAATCATTAGTTTCAAGGTATAAAAGGTAATAACAATTTATTTTAATGACTAGGTATTAAGATTCAATATTTCATGCTGAATTGTTTACAAGCATTAGTTAAAGTCATAATGGATTAATAATTGTACTATTGTAAGGATTCCGCCTATATGAAAATAGAAGTGGTGTCAATTCTAACAAGAGTTTAAGGGTTTTACTCTTGTAAATATTCAAGAAACCATGATGAACACATGGCTATGTTAATGTTGAAGCAATACAATACCTTTTATTCTTTTCTCTGAATACGGTTATGTGTTTGATTTTTCTGGCTCTGAATCAAGGATAATAGTTTATGCGACTAGCCACCTATTACTTTATTAGAACTTTGATTAGTTTACACTAATAGGAGGTTTAAATCTAATGATACCTTTCCTTTATACAAAACTGTATAGTTTATAATATTTTGGAATTTGTAATCCAGTGGGGGATTATTATAATTGTAGATTACAAATTATTTATAGTCATCTAATAACCACTTTAGATGGAAAGGTGTATAGTCACCATCTTTTATGAAAAGGTACATAGGCAATATTTGGATGAAATGATGTGTTTGATGAAATGATGCACCTGTTGAATGAAAGGATGCATCATTACAGCCAATGGTTGCCATGATTCATAAAAATACTTTTTAATTGAGACATGTCTTTTTAATTATGTCTTTTGACAATTTATATATTGCAACCACAATTTCAAAATCTTCATTTCAAATCAATTCCAAAGTCAATTCCAAAAGTTTGATAGAAAGAAGAAGAGATTAAGGAGTTCTTCAATATTACAAGTTGTAGAACTAACAAAGCTTCATGGTATTTTAGGAGTGTTATTACTTAGACCTGTTAGTAAACTTTGTGTAGAGACAAATAACTCTCTAAAAAAAGTAATTTATAGTGCCTCGAAGTCTTGATTCCATTTTCATAATTGTCTATCCATCTACACCATTTTCCCAACATCCATGTCATAATGCATTTCTAACATATATTTAATTTTGTCCTTAAATCACTTAGAATTAATTTTTAATTGCAAAATGCAATTAAATAAAAATAAGTGATAAAATTTAACATTAACTTGGAATATAATGAAAATTTTATCTTAATATGTAATAGTTAATTTCAAAATCCTTAAACCAGTCTAAATGTTGATATCGATTCACTTGTCACCCATTTATTAAACCATGCATTGCAACCGTAGAACGGTGAAGAAAAAAATAAAAGAGATATTCATTTGTTTGCACACCATAGACACATATATGCACATTCAACTTATTACGAACATATTAGCCTAAGTGTGAATCAAATAGTAAATTGAAATAGATGACTTTAACTTTATTATCTATATATTCATATCATATTTATATTATTTTTTATTTTTTATAATTATATTATATTATATATTTATAAAAATTTTAATACGTTAATAATTTATATTATATATTTTGATATATTTATATATTCGTGTTATATTTATATTATCTTTTTATATTATATTATATTTTATATAATATTTTAATTATTTTTTATATCATATTTTTATTATGTAATTATATTATATCTAAAAATATTAAATCTATATACTTCAAAATTAGCATCCTCTAATGAACAAAATTAAGTAATCATTTCTGATCCCAGTTTGAAATAAATAAGTAGTAAAACGAGGGAAAAAGAAAACTCACTGCACTTATCTGTCAGTTGTGGTATGTGGCAGTCTGTGGAGCTGGGATCAGCTTATGGAACATGTTCTTAGAATAGTAGTAGGAGCAGGCAGCTGATATCATTTGATTAAAGTTAGTCATCAATATATATCCTATCGCACCTGAAAATCATATAAGCTCAATTTAACCATGAATAAAAAAAAAGGGAGTAGCGTCAGATGTTTGGCTTAGGTAGCGTCATTCGAGGGGGCGGGCGGTATCTGATTCAAAAATCAAAACGCACGAGGATAGAGATGGGCCCAATTGGCGTTGGAGAAAGGGTCCAGAGATGAAAGTTTCAGTCAAACATAAGCAAGCAATGTCAAATTTTGACAAAAACATAAACAAAAACAAAAAAGCAAAAGTAAAGGACTATGTGCTAGGAAAGGTTTACCAAGGTCTCACGCCTCTTTCTGTCTAATTAAATTAAAAACCAATTTCCTATCCCTTTTCTAGTTTATAGTTTCTAGTTTACCTCTTTCTCATTTTCTATTTTATTATTAGTCGTTGTAAATGACTAGGAGTATATAATCAGTTATATGCACTTAGAATCTGCATATATATATATATATATATATGTAGTAGTCGCAGGCAGCCACTCACGGTCGCCCCCTATACCTATTACTAGCCTTGTTTCCCTTCGCCTCGCTCCAACATTACAATCTCAAAGCCCGGCTTTATCGGTGCTCCACTAATCTTCCCGGAAAAAGAAAACAAGAAAATATGCCCTTTGGTGTCTACTTCTGCATTCATCTTGTGAATATGTCAGGGAGAAGGTTATGATATATTTTTGGGCTAAAAATGGGTATCAAACTTCTAAATCTACATACAATTCCATGGTGCGTTCACTTGTTGGGCAACCATTTCTCGTGCCTCCACCTCCACCACCGTCAGCCTTCTCGTACAATTAAGGTCATCAACACTGAGGGCCTTGTCAAGATCTATGACAGACCCATCCATGTTTCTGAGCTCTTGACGGAGTTTCCTAAGCATATGGTTTGCCGTTCTGATTCGTTTTACATAGGCCAGAAAATACCGGCTCTCTCCAAACACGACAAGCTCCAGCTTGGCCACAACTACTTTCTTCTTCCTAAACAAATTTTCCAGTCAGCTTTATCGTTCGTTACCATTGCCTCCTTTGCCAACGCTCGATCACCACCACAATCGACGCTACCATGCTCATCCTCTCGGGAATCAAGAATTGCGCTGTTAAAGAAGGCCGCCGCTTGCCAACCTTTTCATATTCAAAAGAGCTCATCCGGGTGTTTAAGAATACGAGTTTCTGATGAATTTATATGGCAGTTGATGGAAGAAGGTAGAATGAAAGAGGATCTACAAGAGAGTTGCAGTAGAGTATGCACCACCCCTCAGTTGCAGAAGCAGTATGCACAGCTTGTTGGTTCACGCCATTGGAAACCCAAGCTGGAGACGATTAAGGAGATGCAGAAGAAGAAGATTTCGTCTTTTGGAATGAAGAGGAAGATTTCGTCTTTTGGAATGAAAAGGAAAAAGAAATCACAGTTGAACTTGAAGAACAACCTAAAGACTCATAGATCATCTGAAAACAATGTTGATGTAATTACTTGTGCCAAACCTCAATCAAAACCCAAGATTAAGTTTAGATCATCAAGAAAATTATGAAAACCATTTTCTTTTTTAAGATTCCTTTACAGCATTTTTTTCTTTTCACTAGCGTTATGGAAGAAAGTGAGTTAAACCATCTCAAATTACTGTATTTAATCATCTCATGTTCTTAATATATATCCGAGTGCAGATTACAAGAAATTTTGTTGAGTTTTTGTGTGGTGAAATTGTGGAGTGCTGCATAAACTTTAGGAGAAAAGGGAAATCTGATATACCTTCCATCATGATCCATGATCAAATTGGATCTGCAATCTGAATTTCTTTCTTTCCTTTTTTTTTCTTTGGGTGTTGTAAAGATTTTCTTCTAGGTATAGTTTAAGACTCATGCATTATAAATTGAAAATTTAATAAGGCAAATATAAGTGAAATAACCAAAGGGGATGTACTATCACGTAGTGAATGTAATGTTTCCACAATATATATATATATATATAAAGAAAAGAAGCAATGTAATATAGTTGTGGCCTTGGCTTAGTGCTGATTTCAGAAACGTAATTGGGTCGGCAAAGTTGAACGCTAGCTTGTAGGGTCTCCGCAGAAGCAAAAGCGAAGAGCTGCCAAGTTTGCCTAATTTATTAGAGGGCAAGAGAATCTGAAATGGCCATCGGCAGGCCATTTCCAATTATGCACGTGCTATACAAAATGACAAACTAGCATCCAAACCAAGTCAACTTTCGCTTTTTTTTTTTCGGGAGAATGCCAAAAAAAAAAAATGATTGATAATTATTAAAAAAATAAAATTGAAAAAATAATTTTAAAAAGAGAAATTAAAATTATTAAAATTATTAATAAAAATATTATAATTATATTTTTATCATTTATTTTATTTAATTTTTGCCCGTTGTTTTTTCTTTACTTAGTAGGGGAATCGACTCCCCAAAAATATATATATATTTTATATAAATTATATATATATATTAAAAATTTTATTTACAAATAATAAAAAATTAAAAATATTTTATAATAAATCTCAAATTTATAAAATAAAAAATTATATTAAATCTTGAATTACTATATAAAATATTTTATATTAAATTATATATTATTATATAATATATAATATATAATATATAATATACAATATATATAATTTGTATAATATAATATATTATATATATAACATACATCATATATTATATATAATATATTATAATATATAATAAATCTCGAATTATATTAAATACTAAATTAATATAAAAATAATACAAATAAAAAAATTAATATTAAATCTAAATTATTTTTTAAAAAATTAAAAATAATACATATTATATATTATTTTAATATAATATATCATATTATAAATATAAATATAATATATTATATATAATATAAATGAAAAATATTTTACTTTAAATTCTAAATTACTATTTAAAAATAATAAATATTTTACATTAAATCTTGAATTATTATTTAAAAAATAAAAGTTAAAAAATATTTTATATTAAATCTTGGATTATTATATAAAAATAAAAAATATTCATATTAAATCCCAAATTATTTTTTGAAAAAATTAAAAATAATATATATTATATATAAATTATATAATATATACTATATTGATATATATATCATCAAATAAAAATAAAAAATTATTTTATATTAAATTATTTAAAAATAATAAAAATTAAAAAATATTTTATATTAAATTTTGAA
>JBBYHL010463979.1:0-51289 GCA_038381835.1 Adansonia madagascariensis | reverse complement strand
TTCATATCAAAAAATTGTGAATAATACCTTTCCAGAAAGGGAATTTCATGGACTTTTTATGAAAAATGTTAGACGGATTTGGAAAAATTATTTAGTGGGTCTAAAAGGCCCAACTAGAATGCACATTGTTAACTCTAAGTATTCCGGATGGTTTAGGTTTGAAAAATCATAACTCTTTCATCCAGACTGATCCGGGGTGAACAAGACTTGTTTTAAAGATAATTTGACATATTTTTAGCAAAAAATATCAAAAAATTCATGCAAAACTGTTTAGGATTTTAATATGATTTTTCAATTTGCAATAGTTGTGTTACAAGCAGGGGACAAAGCAAGTAAGGGTATATTTTTATTTTTCCTTATGTTTTCAGGTCCAAACTTGAGTCATTAACATTCGAACGTCCATGGCTGAAGGGAAATAGTAGCATGAGCATCATGAGCTCATTTGCACAGCCTTAGAGTAGTTTAGGATGATGAAACAGCCCGTTGATCATATCACTCAAGGGTTTCTACTTAAAAACAAGGCACGAACATTTTAGGAGCAAGTGCAAGGCCATTTTCATTGGAAAATCAGAAGATTTGAGCTCGTTTAACTAAGGTTCCAGATCTAGAAAACTTAATTTTCCTTAAGATTTTTTTTGCTAACTTTGAAGAAAATGCCAAGTTCATACTAGTCCTCATTGGTTGAGGTTAGCATGCTTGGCTTGGGGAGGTTTTGAAAATAAAATTTTTTGATAGCCATCGAACATGCACTTTGACAGGAAGAAGACAACAAACATATAAGGGATGGCACATAACATGAATGGGGATGCTAAATTTACTAATGGTCTAGACAAAGAAAGTGTTATACACTTTAATAAGAAAATGTTATGGATACTAAAAATGATAATGATTTATGCAAGCTAATGTTTAAATGTGCTTGAAATGTGTTAGGCTAATGATTCATACATGGATTAATCATAACAAGATGCATGGATATGGCATAAAAAGCATGAGCAAGAGCTATCAAAATAATAAGGATGAAATAAGGCATTTTGCACACCAAAGGGGCATTAAGGAATCCAAATCCTAAACTACCATAACCAAAAGCCTCAATAATGCATGATAATCCTAAGAGGGTGATAGAAGCATGGAGAGCTTGCTAAACTGATGAAGGTGCTGGAAAATAAAAAATGAAAATGGTAAAGTAGGAAGTTATACCAATAAGACTTCAATTTTGGCCAAATAGTTAGAGCAGCAGAGATGGCTTGATTTTTCCTCTTTTCTTTATTGTTAATAAGCAAGAAAAATAGAGAAAGAATGAGGTTTTGGTTCTAGTATGGATAAGGGTGATTTTTAGAATGTGTAATGGTTGGGAATGAGTGTTTTGGGGCTATTTTTTGGTGGTGAGTGAAGAGCTACGGAATTTTGGTTTTCTTGGTGTAGGAATGTGTTTTGGAAGCTGAAAATGAGCTGGAATCTAACCTTTTTTTAGCTAAGATATTAGTGGTCTACTTATACTAGCATTTTAGAGCTAAATTGAAGCTGTTTTTAGTTACTTCTCAAGGGTGACAAAGTAATGTCAGCTTGGTGGCTATGAAGTAGCTGTAAAGAGCAACTTGCTACCAATGTGATGAACATAGGGTGCCTGGTTTAAATGCTAAAATGATTTTCTAGCAACTAGGGTGGCTGATGATGATCATGGTCAACAAACTAAAGGGGAGTAGGGTGATCATGTGACATTGACTTTTTGGATCCAATTTAGAATTCAAAAAAATGTTTTGATTAATTTAAAAGTCTAAATTCATAATCTAATATAGGTTTTAATCTTTTTTATGCAAAAAAATGAGTTAAAATTGAGTTTTGGATCAATGGTGGATGAGTTAAAAATACCTAAACCATGGAAAATGGCCTGCATTATCGCTATATTGCAAAATATATCGATATATTTGGTTCAAAAACCTTGAGTAATCAATACAATGAACATTGTACCGATACAATGATCATTGTATCGATACAAGTTGATATGTATCGATACATTTCTTTATAGAATGCAAGTTTTGGTCTTGGCATGGCCTAGTATCGATACATGAGCTCTTGTATCAAAACATAAGCTCGTGTATTGATACATTTACATATTGTATCGATACAAACATTTCAAATTTTTGACACGTTGGAGCATTATATCGATACATGAGAACCATGTATCGATACGTTCAAGCAAAATTTTGAATTTTCTCATATCTTTTATCCCCAAACACTTTAAACTATGTCCTTTGATGCCACATCTTTGCATTTACATTTGATATGATCCATAGGCCTTCTTGACCTTTTCAAAATATGATGATCATCGCCCCTTCTCACGTTCATGCCTCATATTATTAAAAGTTAGCCCGGATAAAATAAGGTGTCTACAACTACCCTTCTTTGACCATTACTGAGAATCAAGAATAGGGCAAAGATGAATAGACACTATTTTGTCTAAGGTGGACTGACGCTTCCTAGAACACTAAGGTGGTAGGTTTTCTAAGGTTTGACCCCCTTAGGTAGGTGTAGAGTATCATGGATTTTTGATATGGGTGCCACCAATTTATGCTGCCTTTGACTTAAACTTGGGTGCCACCTTCTCGTGCGGGCTTTAATTTGAGTGCCATCTGTTCATTCCAGCTTTGACTTAGACTTGGGTGCCACCAGTTTGTGTGGGCTTTGATGGGGTATCGAAAGCTTGTGTGAGCTTTGACTTAAACTTAGGTGCCACCAGCTTATGCGGGCTTTGGCTTGGGTGTCACCACCTTGTGCAAGCTTTGACTTGACTTAGGTGTCACCAGCTCATGCGGGCTTTGACTCGGGTGTCGCCAGCTTATGCGGGCTTTGACTCGGGTGCCGTCAGCTTATACGGGCTTTGACTAGGTGCCACCACCTTTTGTGGGCTTTGACTCGGGTGCCACCAGCTTATGCAGGCTTTGACTTAGACTTAGGTGCCACCAGCTTGTGTGGGCTTTAACTCGGGTGCCACTAGTTTATGCGAGCTTTGGCTTAGACTTGTCAGCTCGTGCATGGTTTGACTTAGACTTGGGCGCCATTAGCTTGTGTGGACTTTGACTTGGGCGGCACTAACTTATGGGCTTTGAAAAGTGGCCACTAACTTATGGGCTTTAAAAGGGTGCCACTGACTCATGGGCTTTGAAAAAAGTGCCACTAACTTGTGGGCTTTGAAAAGGTTGCCACTGACTTATGGGCTTTTGAAAAGGGTGCCAATGACTCATGGGCTTTAAAAAGGGTGCCACTAACTTGTGGACTTTAAAAAGATTTCCACTAACTTATGGGCTTTATATGGGTATGATTGTCATTCGGTTGTTTGTAGACAAATTTGTTGCCACCAGCTTGTGTGGGCTTAGAAAGGTTTCTTAATAGGTGCCTCCTAAATAATGCTTGGTTTATAAAGCTTAGAGTTCTTACCAGGGAATCCTTGGAGGCTTGGTGAACCTAGCCTGAAGTAATATTCCAAAAATCTTGATGTGTGATGGTAATATGAATGCATGATGTGGAATGCTATCTTGATTGCAAGATGTGAAGTCTAATATGGGAGATAGCCTAACGATCATCGCCTCCTCTCACGTCAGTGCCCCAGATTACTAAAAATTAGCCTGGACAAAATAAGGTGCCTACATATACATTAAAGCATCCAAGACCATATAAGCTATAATGGTTGAATGACTACAAAGAAGTTAAGCTGACAAAGCAAATTTTAGTTGCATTTTCTATTGGCAATTACAAAGATGAGGTTCTTTGTGATGTGAACCAATGCATATTGGTCATCTACTCTTGGGGTATCCATGGAAATTTGATAGGAAGGTTACTATAATGGGTGCAAGAATAGATATAGTTTTATAATGAATAACCAAGTTATTATATTAATACCTCTTAATCCATCAGAGGCATATAAGGACCAGATTAAGATAGCTAAAGAGTGCAAGATGAAAGAAAAAATTAAGTGCACGAGAAAAAGAAAGAAGTGAGTGTGTGCAAGAGATTAAAAAAAAGCATAGTAGTGTATAATGAGGAGAAAAATTCAAAATGTGGAGAACAAAATAGAAAAAAATAAGAGAGTTAGAAATTTGCCAAAAAAAGTGAGATTAAGGGTGCTATGTTAGCAAGGTAGCAACTACTTATACTTTTGTATAAGGATGTTTATTTCTCAACTAATGATCTTAACCCTTCTTTACTTAGTATGGCTGTTTCTTTGTTACAAGAATTTGCAAATTTATTTTCCAAGGAAATAGCACATGGATTACCTTCTTTGAGAGGTATTAAACATCAAATATACTTCATTCTTGGTTTATTAATCCCTAATAGACTAGCTTATAAAGCAAATCTTAAGGAGACAAAAGAGATTCAAAGGCAAATGTATGAATTAGTGCAAAAAAGATTCATAAGAGAGAGTCTTAGCCTATATTCAATTCCTATGATTTTGGTGCCAAAGAAAGATTGAACATGGTGCACGTGTGTTGATTGCTGAGCCATTAGTAAAATCACTGTAAAATATAGACATTATATTCCTTGGTTAGATAATATGCTTGATGAATTGTATAGCTCGTGTGTGTTTCCTAAAATTGATTTAAAGAAGGCTATTATCATAATCGCATGAAATAAGGTGATGAATAGAAAACTGTTTTTAAGACAAAATATAGTTTATATGAGTCGTTAGTGATATTTGGTTTAACTAATGCATCTAGCACCTTTATGAGATTGATGAATCATGTTTTGCATTCTTTAATTGGGATATTTGTTGTGGTTTACTTTGATAATATTTTAGTATAGAGCAAAAATTTTGATGATCATTAAACATTTGCATATTCTTTTTAATACTTTAAAAGAGTATAAATTGTATGCTAATCTTAAGAAATGTGTGTTTTGCATGGAATCTATTATTTTTCTTGGTTTTGTTCTGAGTTTGCATGGAATAAGTGCAGATGAAAATAAAGTTAAGGCAATCAAGGACTGCTCGACATCTGGGAATAGGAATAAGGTAAGGAGTTTTCATGGTTTAGCAAGTTTTTATAGGTTTGTAAAAGACTTTAGTTCTACTGTAGCACTTTTAAATGAACTTGCTAAAAAGAATGTTGTGTTTAAGTGGGATGATGTGAATGAGAAAGCTTTTAATACTTTGAAAGATAAATTGATTAATGCACCTTTACTATGATTGCCAAATTGTGATAAAGTTTTTTAGGCTGAATTTGATGCATCAGAAATTGGAATAGGAGCTGTTTTGATGTAGGATTTCAAATGAATTGCTTATTTTAGTAAAAAGCTTAGTGGGGCAGCATTAAACTATCTTACTTATGATAAATAGCTGTATGCCATAGTGAAAACTCTACAAACATGGCAGCACTATTTATGGCCAACAGCATTCATAATCCATTCTAATCATGAGAGCTTGAAGTATTTAAAATCCTAAGGTAAGCTTAATAAGAGGCATGCCAAATGGTTAGAGTTTATTAAGACATTTCCCTATGTGATTAAGTACAAGAGTGGAAAAGAAAACATCATAGCTAATGCATTGTTTAGAAAGTATGCATTATTTACCTTATTGCAAACTAAATTACTTGGTTTTGAGTTTTTTAAAGATTTGTATATTAATGATGTTGATTTTAGCTATGTATGGAATGCATATTTTAAGCGTGTGTATGTTAAATGTTATAGACATGATGGATTCTTGTTTAAGAAAGATAAATTATGTGTACCTATGTTTTCTTGCATAAAATGCTGGTTAGAGAAACTCATGGAGGTGGCTTGATGGGGCATTTTGGTGTACAAAAGACTTCAAATATATTACATGAACATTTTTCTTGGCCTAACATGAAACATGATCTGCAATCTATTTGTGATAAGTGCATAACATGTAAACAAGCAAAATCTGAAGTAATGCCACATGATTTATATGCACCTTTACCTATGCCTAATCAACCTTGATAGATTTATCTATTGATTTTGTATTAGGGTTACCTAGGTCTCAAAGTGGTAAGGATAACATATTTTTTGTTGTTGACAGGTTGAGTAAGGTGTCTTATTTTATTGCATGTTATAAAACCAATATTGCAACACATATAGTTGATTTGCTCTTTAAAGAAATAGTATGTTTGAATGGATGCCATGAAAAATAGTAAGTGATAGGGATGTTAAGTTCTTAAATCATTTTTTGCTTACTTTGTGGAACAAGTTAGGAACTAAACTCTTGTTTTCTACGATTACACATCCTCAAATGAATGACAAACTAAAGTAGTTAATAAGACATTTACTACTTTGTTACATGTTATCATTCAAAAAAACTTAAAACAATGGAAGAGATGTTTGCTGCATATTGAGTTTGATACAATACGATTGTTCATTCTACTACTTCTTATTCTCTTTTTAAAGTTGTAAATGGCTTTAATCCTTCAACTCTTTTGGATTCTTTAATCCTTTAACTCCTTTGGATATCATACCTTTGCCTACTAATAAACATGCTAATTTGGATGGTAAGCATATGACATATTTTGTTGGGGATTTGTATGCCAAGGTTTAAGCTAGCATAAACAAAATGAATGAGCAATAAGCAAGACAAGCCAATAAGGAGCGTATTAAGGTTATTTTCATAAGAGATTGGGTTCAAGTTCATTGGTGTAAAGAGAGGTTTCTTGATCAAAGGAAATCTAAGTTGCAGTCTAGAGGAGATGGACCTTTTCAAGTGTTGAAAGGATTAATAGCAGAGCCTACATGCTAGATTTACCTTACATCTGTGGTAATATTAGTGCTACCTTTAATGTTGCTGATTTATCTTTGCATTATGTAGGTGATTCCAGGACAAATCCTTTCGGGGAAGGAGGGAATGACAGAGACCAACTTGCATAAACAACAATTTCTAACCATTCTTATGATCTTTTGCAAGGAATTAGAGGTCCAATGACTAAGGCAAATACTAAATGCATGAATCAAGTTTTGCAAGGATTAATCATGGAAATGCAAGCAAATGAGGCTGTTCAAGATGAATCAGATGCATTGCTAAGATTGATCACTTTTCTACATTATGTTGAGGCTAAAATAGGTAAAGAATAAAGCTTGGAGCCCAATTCGTATGTTCAAGATGAATGGAGCCCAATTTGCATGCACTCAAAAGCCTAATAGAGACAGATCCATTGCCAAGATTGGTCACTTTTCCCTATCATGTATCCCAATAAAGAAAATGTGATTATAGTGCCTAATCAGGAGAATAATGGAGATTACTATTATAGATCCAAATTTGTCTCATTTGATAGAAAAACATTGATTTTAAGGAAAATAGTTGAAAAAGAACTTTCCTTCCCAAACCAAAGCATTAATATCATCTATCCCAAGGATGAAAACGTGATTATAGTGCCTAATCATGAAAAGAATGGAAATTATTATGAGAATCCAAGCTTGTCTCATTTAATAGATGAACTTTGATTTTAAGGAAAATGGTGGAAAGAAAAGCTTTTCTTGCCAAACCAAAGCATCAATATCAAGTATCCCAATAAGGAGAATGTGATTATAGTGCCCAATCACAAAAAGAATGGAGATCATTACGAGAATCCTAGCTTGACTTATTTGACAGATGAACTTTAAGCAAAGGAAAATGGTGGAAAGAAAAGCTTTTCTTGCAAAATCAAAGTTTCTATATGATGCATCTGAATGAGGAGAATGTGTTTACAATACCCAATCATGAAAATAAATTATGAGAATCCAAGTTTATCTCGTTTGACACATGAACTTTGATTCTAAAGAAAATGGTGGAAAGAAATGCTTTTCCTACCAAACCAATGTATCAATATCATGGATCCTAATGCAGAGGATGTGTTTATAGTACATAATCTTAAAAAGAATGGAGATTATTATAAGAATCCAAGTTGGCTCACTTAACGGGCGAGCTTTGATTCTAAGAGAAATAGGGGAAGGAAAAGTTTTTCTTGCCAATCCAATGCTTGAATATCATGTATCCTAATGAGGAAATTGTGATTATTATGCCTAATCACAAAAAGAATAGAGATTATTGCAAGAATCTAAGTTTGTCACATTTGACAGATGAACTTTGTTTCTAGGGAAAATAATGGAAAAAATTTTTTTTGCCAAACCAAGGCATCAATATCGTGTATCCCATAGAGGAGAAAAAGATTATAGTGCCTAATCACAAAAATAATATAGATTATTGTGGGAGTTTAAGTTTTTTTTATTTGATGGATGAACTTTGATTCTAAGGAAAATGTTAGAAAAAAAGCTTTTTTTGTCAAACTAATGCTTTCATATCTCAACGAGAAGAATGTGTTATAGTGCCAAATAACGAAAATAATGGAGACTATTACTAGAATCTAGGTTCTTCTTATTTGATGGACAAATATTAATTCTAAGGAAAATGGTGGAAAGGAAAGCCTTTCTTGCTAAACTAAAGTTCGTATATCCCAATGAGAAGAACGTGATTATAGTGCCCAATCAAGAAAAGGTGGAGATTAGTACTAGATTCCAAGCTTGTCTTATTTGATAGATAAATTTTGATTCTAAAGAAAATGGTGGAAAAAACAGCTTTTCTTGCCAAATCAAAGCATCCATATCTTGCATACCAACAAGGAGAATGTGTTTATAATGCCTAATGATGAAAGAATGGAAATAATTACAAGAATCCAAGCTTGTCTTATTTGGTGGGTGATATTTGATTCCATGTAAAATGGTTAAGAAAAATCTTTTTTGGCCAGATCAAAGAATCAATATCATGTATCCTAATGAGGAGAATGTGACTATAGTGCCCAATAATAAAATGAATGGAGATTATTATGAGAATGCAGTTTGTCTCATTTGATGGATGAACTTTAATTCTAAGGAAAATGGTGAAAGGAAAAGCTTTTCTTACCAAAACAAATCTTTAATATCATTTATCCCAACGAAGAATACATGTTTATAGTGCCCAATCACGAAAACATTGGAGATTGATATAGGAATCGAATTTTGTCTCATTTGATGGATGAACTTCGATTTTAAGGAAAATGGTGGAAAGAAAAGCCTTTCATGATAAACCAAAGCAACCATATCATGTATCCCAAAGAAAAGCTTTTCTTGCATAACCAAAGCATACATATCATTTATCCCAATGAGAAAAATGTGTTTATAGTGCCCAATCATGAAAATAGCGGATACTATTGCAAGAATCCAAGTTTGTCTAATTTGGCAAACAAACTCTGATAAGGAAAATGGTGGAAAGAAAAGCTTTACTTGCCAAACCAAAGTCGATATCATGTATCCCAATAAGGAGAAAGTGATTATAGTGCCCAAACATGAAAAGAATGGAGATTATTGCAAGATTCCAAGTTTGTCTCATATGAAAAATAAACTTTGATTTTAAGGAAAATGGTGGAAAGAAAGGCTTTCCTTGCCATAGCAAAGCATCCATATCATGTATCCTAATGAATAAAACGTGTTCATAGTGTCTAAAGACGAAAATAATAAAAATAACTATAAGAATCCAAGTTTGTCTCATTTGGTAAACGATCTTTGATTCAAAGGAAAATGGTGTAAAGAAAAGCATTTCTTGCCAAACTAAAGCAGCAATATCATGTATCCCAGTGACCAAAATATGTTTATAGTGCTCAATCACAAAAAGAATGGAGATTATTATGATAATCCAAGTTTATCTCATTTGACTGGGAAATTTTGATTCTAAGGAAAATGGTGGAATGAAAAGCTTTTATTGTCTAACCAAAGCATTAATATTATATATCCCAATGAGAAGAATGTGTTTATGGTGCTCAATTATGAAAAGAATTGAGATTATTCTAAGAATCCAAGTTTATCCCACCCAATGAACGAACTTTGATTCTGAGGAAAATGGCAAAAAAGAAAAGCTTTTCTTGCCAAACCAAAGCATCAATATCATTTACCCAAATGAGGAAAAAGTGTTTATAGTGCCTAATCATGAAAAGAATGAAGACTATTACAAGAATCTATTTTGTCTCATTTGATAGAAGAAGTTTGATTCTAAAGAAAATGGTGGAAAAAAAGCTTTTCTTACCAAACCAAGACATCCATATCATTTATCCAAATAAGAGTGTGATTATAGTACCCAATCATTAAAAGAATAGAGAGTATTATGAGAATCCAAGTTTTTTTATTTGATGAATGAACTTTGATTCTAAGGAAAATGGTAAAAAAAAAGCTTTTCTTGTAAACCAAAGCATCCATATCCTCTAGCCAAAGAAGAACAACCTGTTTATAGCACCCAGTCACAAAGAGAATGGAGATTATTATGAGAATCCATGTTTGCCTTATTTAATGGACGAACTTTGATTCTAAGGAAAATGGTGAAAGGAAAAGCTTTTCTTGAGAAACCAAAGCATCAATATCATGTATCCCAATAAGGGGAATATGATTATAGTGCCATATCTTGAAAGGAATGGAGATTACTACTAGAATTCAAGTTTGTCCTATTTGACAGATGAACTTTGATTCTAAGGTAAATGGTAGATAGAAAAGCTTTTCTTGCCAAATCAAAACATCAATACCATGCATCCTAATGTGGAGAATGTGATTATAATGCCTGATCATGAAAAGAATGGAGATTATTATGAGAATTCAAGTTTTTTTTTGCTTGACGAATGAACTTTGATTCTAAGGAAAATGGTAAAAAAAAAGCTTTTCTTGTAAACCAAAGCATCCATATCCTCTAGCCAAAGAAGAACAACCTGTTTATAGCACCCAGTCACAAAGAGAATGGAGATTATTATGAGAATCCATGTTTGCCTTATTTAATGGACGAACTTTGATTCTAAGGAAAATGGTGAAAGGAAAAGCTTTTCTTGAGAAACCAAAGCATCAATATCATGTATCCCAATAAGGGGAATATGATTATAGTGCCATATCTTGAAAGGAATGGAGATTACTACTAGAATTCAAGTTTGTCCTATTTGACAGATGAACTTTGATTCTAAGGTAAATGGTAGATAGAAAAGCTTTTCTTGCCAAATCAAAACATCAATACCATGCATCCTAATGTGGAGAATGTGATTATAATGCCTGATCATGAAAAGAATGGAGATTATTATGAGAATTCAAGTTTATCTCATTTTGATAGATGAACCATCATTCTAAAGAAAGTAGTGAAAAGAAAAGATTTTCTTGCTAAAACAAAGCATCAATATCGTGTACCCCAATGAGAAAAACATAATTATGGTACCTAATCACAAAAGAATGGAAATTATTATGAGATTCCAATTTTGTCTCATATGATAGACGAACTTTGATTTTAAGGAAAATAGTGGAAAGAAAAGCTTTTTTGCCAAACCAAAGCATTCATACCATGATCCCAATGAGGAAAACATGTTTATAGTGCCTAATGATAAGAAGAAAGGAAATGATTACAAGAATCCAAGTTTATCTCATTTGTCAAATGATCTTTGATTCTAAGGAAATTGGCATAAAGAAAAGCTTTTTTTCCAAACCAAAGCATCAATATCTTGCATCCAAAAGAGATAATGCCTAATCATGAAAATAATAAGGATTATTATAAGAATCCAAGTTTGCCTCATTTGACGGATGAACTTTGATTCTAAGGAAAATAGTGGAAAGAAAGCTTTTTTTGCCAATCCAATGCATCAATATCATGTACTCCATTGAGGAGGATAGCCTTATAGTGCAATTTCAAAAGGAATGGTGATTATTATGAGAATTCAAGTTTGGCTTATTTGGTGGACAAACTTTGATTTTAAGGAAATTAGTGGAAAAGAAAGTTTTTCTTGCTTAGCCAAAGCATGAATATCGTGTATCCCAATGTGAAGAATGTGATTGTAGTGCCTTATCATGAAAAAAATAGAGATTATTACGATAAATACAAGTTTATCTCACTTGACAGTCAAAGTTCTATGTTAAAGAAAATGGTTGTAAAAAAGCATTTCTTGTCAAAAAGCATCAATATCCTGTATCTCAATTAGGAGAATGTTATTGTAGTACCCAATCATTAAAAGAATGGAGATTATTACAAGAATCCAAATTTGTTTTATTTGACAGATGAACTTTGATTTAAAGGAAAATGGTGGCAAGAATGGCATCAATATCATGTATCCTAATGAGGAGAATGTGATTATTATGCCTAATCATAAAAAAATAGGGGTTATTATGAGAATCCAATTTCGTCTTATTTAACAATGAAGTTTGACTTTAAAGAAAAGTAAGGAAGGAAACATTTTTCTTGTCAAACTAAAGCTTCCATATCATGTATCTGAATGAGGAAAATGTGTTAATGTGCCCAATTATGAAAATAATAGAGATTATTACAAGAATCCATGTTTGTCTAGTTTGATAGATGAACTTCGATTCTAAGGAAAATGGTGGAAAAAAACACTTTTCTTGCCAAACCAGTGTGTCATATCATGTATCCTAATGAGGACATGTTTATAATGCATAATCTTGAAAGGAATGGAGATTATTATAAGAATCCAAGTTTGGCTCATCTGATGAACGAACTTTGATTCTAAGGAAAATAGTGGAAGGAAAAGCTTTTCTAAGCCAAGCCAACGCATGAATATCGTAAATCCTAATAAGAGAATATGTTTGAAGAAATGGAGATTATTATGAAAATACATGTTTGTCTCATTTAATGGACGAACTCTAATTTTAAAGTCAATAGTATCGTTTACCCAAATAAGAAGAACCTATCTAAATTGCTTAATCATGAAAAGAATAGAGATTATTATGAGAATCCAAGTTTGCCTCATTTGATGGATGAATTTTGATGCTAAGGAAAATAGAAATGCTTTTTTTACTAAATGAAAGAATTACTATCGTGTCTCCTAATGAGGAAAATATGACTATAGTGGCTAATCACAAAAAGAATGGAGATTATTTTGAGATTCCAAGTTTATCTCATTTGACTGACAAACTTTGGCTCTAAGGAAAAGCTTTTTGCACCAAACCAAGGCATCCATATCATGTATCCTAATGAGGACAATGGGTTTATAGTGACTAATTATGAAATGAATGGAAATAATTGCTAAAATCTAACTTTGTCTCGTTTGGCAGATGATCTTTAATTCTAAGGAAAATAGTGGGAAGAAAAGTTTTTCTTGCCAAACTAAAGCATCCATATCATGTATCTAAATAAGGAGAACATGTTTATGGTGCCCAATCATGAAAATAATGGAGATTATTACAAGAATCCAAGTTTAGCCTATTTGATAGGCAAACTTTGATTTTAAGGAAAATGCTGGAAAGAAATACTTTTCTCTCTAAAGCAATGCTTTAATATTATGTATCACAAGGAGGATGGGTTTATAGTGCACATTCTCGAAAAAAATAGAGACTATTATAAGAATTCAAGTTTGGCCCACTTGACGAAAGAACTTTGATTTTAAGAAAAATGGTGAAAAAAAGTGTTTCTTTCCAAGCTAAAACATCCATATAATTTATCCTAATAAGCATAACATTATTATAGTGCCTAATCACGAATAGAATGGAGATTATTACTAGAATCCAAGTTTATTTCAATTGACAAATGAACTTTGATTCTAAGAAAAAACGTGGAAGAAAAAGCTTTTCTTGCCAAACCAAAGCATCATATATTTTATCCCAATGAGAGGTACATGATTATAGTGCCCAATAAAAAGAATGGCGATTATTATGAGAATCCAAGTTTGCTATATGTGATAGATGAACTTTGATTCTAAAGAAAATGATGGAAAGAAAAGCTTTCCTTGCCAAACCAAATAATCCACATCATTTATCCCAATCAAGAGAATATGATCATTATGCCTAATAACAAAAAGAATAAAGGTTATTACAAGAACCCCAGTTTCTTTCATTTGATAGGTGGACATTGATTCTAAGGAAATGGTGAAAAAAAAATATTTCTTGCCAAACAAAAGCATCCCTATGTTTTATCCAAATATGAAGAACTTGTTTTGTGTCCAATCATGAAAAAAAAAGATTGTTATAAGAATCTATGTTTGTCTCCTTTGACAAACGAATATTGATTCCAAGGAAAATGGCAGTTTTAAAAGTTTTTCTTACCAAACCAACATCAATGTCATGTATCCCAGTGAGGAGAACATGATTATAGTGCCATCATGAAAAGAATGAAGATTATTCTGAGAATCCAGGTTTATCTCATTTGATAAATGCACTTTGATTCCAAGGGAAATGTGTAAAGAAAAGCTTTTTTTGTCAAGCCAAAGCATGAATATTCTATATGCCAATGAGGAGAATGTGATTATAGTACCCAATCACGAAATGAAGGAAGATTATTATGATAAATGCAAGTTTGTTTCATTTGACAGATGAACTTTGATTCTAAGGAAAATTGTTAACAAAAAAACTTTCTTACCAAATCAAAGCATCAATTTGGTGCATCTCGAAGAGGAGGACATGATTATAGCACCCAATGAAGAAAAGAATGGAGATTATTACAAGAATCTAATTTTGTCACACTTGACAAACAAAATTTAATTCTAAGGAAAATAACGGAAAGAAAAGCTTTTTTTTCTAAACCAAAACATCAATATCGTGTATCCCGTCGAGGACAATGTGAGTATAGCACCCAATTACAAAAAGAATGAAGATTATTATGAGAATCCATGTTTGTTTCATTTAACGGACAAACTTTGATTCGAAGGAAAATGGTGGAAAAAAAGCTTTTCCTACATAACCAAAACACCAATAACATTTACCAAAATAAGGAAAATGTGTTCATCATGCCCAATCACTAAAAGAATAAAGATTATTACGAGAATCCAATTATTTGATGAATTACCTTTGATTTTAAGGAAAATGATGGAAAGAAAAGCTTTTCTTCCCAAACTAACGCATCAATATCATGTATCCTAATGAGTAGAACATGTTTATAGTGCTAATCATGAAAGAAATGGAGATTATTATAAGAATCCAAGTTTGCCTAATTTGACAAACAAACTTTAATTCTATGAAAAAATGTGGAAGGAAAATCTTTTCTTGCAAAACTAAATCTTTGATATCATGCATCCTAATGAGGAAAATATGCTTATCATGCCTAATCGTGAAAATAATGGAGATTGTTATGAAAATCTAAGTTTGTCTTATTTGAGAAGGAAACTTTGATTTTAAGAAAAATGGTAGAAAGAAAAGCTTTTCTTGCCAAACTAATGAATTAATATCATATACCCAATAAGAAAAATGTGTTTATAGAGCCCAACTATGAAAAAAATAGAGACTGTTATGAGAATCCCAGTTTATCCCATTTGAGGGACCAACTTTGATTCTAAGGGTAATGCTAGAAGAAAAAGCTTTTCTTGCCTATCTAGGGCATCCATATCATGTTCCCTAATATTGTGAACATTTTTACAGTGCCCAATCTTTAAAAAATGGAGATTATTACAAGAATCCAAGTTTACCTATTTTGACAAACAAACTTTGATTTTAAGGAAAATAGTAGAAAGAAAAGCTTTCTTGCCAAACCAAAGCATTAATATCATGTATACCAGTGAGGAAAACATGGTTATTTGTCAAATCATCAAAAGAATGAAGATTATTACGAGAATCCAAGTTTGTATCATTTGATAAAGGAACTTTGATTCTAAAGGAAATGGTGGAAAGAAAAGCATTTTTTGCATAACCAAAGCATCCATAACATTTGTCCTAATGAGTAAACTGTGTTTATAGTGCCGAATCATGAAAACAATGGAGGTTATTGTGAGAATTCAAGTTTGTCTCATTTGGCAAATTAACTTTGATTTGAAGATAAATGGTGGAAAGAAAAGCTTTATTTACGAAGCCAAAGCATCAATATCATGTATCCTAGTGAGGAAAACTTAAAGTGCCCAATCATGAGAATAATGGAGATTATTGCAAGATTTAAAGTTTCTTTTATTTATGGGATGAACTTGTATTCTGGGAAAATAGTGAAAATAAAAGCTTTCCTTGTTAAACCAAAGCATTCATATCATTTATCCCAAAAAGGAAAATATGTTTATATCACCCAATTAGCAAAAAAATAGGGGTTATTATGAGAATCCGAGTTTGTCTTTTTTAGTGGATAATCTTTGACTCTAAAGAAAATGGTGGAAAGAAAAACATTTATTGCTCGATACCCTAATGGTTAGAATATGTTTATAATGCCCAATGATAGAAAGACTAAAGATTACTATAAGAATACAAGTTTGTTGTATTTGATGAATGAACTATGACTCTAAGGAAAATGTTTGAAAGAAAAGCTTATCTTGCCAAACGAAAGCATCAATATCATGTGTCCCAATGAGAAGACCATGATTATAGTGGCCAATCATAAAAAAATGGTGATTATTATGAGTGCAGACACCTTACATTGTCCCACCAACTTTTGGCACCCCAAAACTTAATTGAAGGGTGATAAAATTAAAAATTAAAATAAAACTGGAGATGACTATTGAGTGTCTTGTCATCAGGCACTATTAGACGACACGGTGTCAGGCAAAAAAATTTTTTAAGAAGTTCTAAAATGCCTATAGGTCATATTGAAGAAAAATGTAAAATAAGGCATCAAAGGCTATTTTTTTCATGGTGTCACTAAAGTCATTCGGATGAGTACACGAATCAATTTGCCACTATTTGTGGCAAGTTAAGGAAAATTAAGATGCCACAGGTATGTCCAAGTTTTATTAGTGCATAAGTGTTGATACAAGGCTTTATGATGCCAAAAACTTGAATTTTCACATATAGTATCGATACAAGAGGTTTGGTATTGACACCTAAGATTTGGTATCGATACCTAGCATGTTTGTATTGATACAGACCTTAGCAGTAGCTAAAGTTGTGATTTTTGGCAAAATGTATCAATATACAAGCATGAGTATCGATACAAATCCATGGAGTATCATTACAGGCCTCTAAGTCTAAAGACTAGAAACATCTTTTATTCTTAGTATCGATACACAGCCCATTGTATCGATACTCATGGGTAAAAATTGCCTTGCGTATCGATACATAATGTTCCGTATCAATGCACAAAAACATATTTGCCTAGTTCAAGCCATGTTTTAGCCACAGCACCATTAATTCAAAATATGATTCAAACATATTTCTTGCACCAAAAATCACCAAAATTCATACTAGGCTTTGTCTTTAGGCTTGTGATTAGATTTAAACAAAATTTTAAGGTGTAAATAGCCAATGACAAAGGACATTTCATGACACTATGCAATTTGTCAAAAGGTAAGGCTAAACTTACCTAATGCTCAGCTGTATAAATAGTCTAGATCTACTATTTTGCTGAGCAAACCAATGGGTTTGCATGGTAGCTGAGCATTGTATCTGACTTCTGCATGAGGTACATGCAACATAACCCCAAAATGCCCTTGCCTTTTTATCTTTTATCTTTATAGCCATATGGCTATATAAGCCAACCTTATACTCAGTTGAAGCATCCATAAGAAAGAACAAAAACAAGAAGATTCCTAATAGAAAAACTTCCACTTTTAATCCTTCCTTCAATATTCCTTAGCCACCAAAAACTAAGAAACTCCTCTCCATTTTTTGGATCCCTTCAAAATAATCACCAAAAGTCTTTCCAGAAACCTTCATTTTCAATCATAATCCCTCTTAAAACTCCACTTTATGCATATCTAACTAGAAAGCCATTCTTTCATCATTTTTTTACTGTTCAACCTAAAAAAGGTTAAATTCAAAATTACTATTTAGAGGAAAGGCTAAAACTTGAAACTTTTGATATTTTTTTTCCACTTGACTCTACATAGTTTCTAATTTTTTTCAACATTTTAATCATTTTAGTGAGCCCTTCATGCTGCCATGACTCTCTTATGACTCTCATGAATTATTGTTGCCTCGAGTATGGTAGCATTAGGATCTTGATTACCCTCTTGACACCTTGATGTCGTTTAGATATATAAACTCACCATACTTCATTTTTATCATTACATAGCCTCTGTTCACGTATCTTTTGCCATGTTTCTTCCATATTCACATATCCATCTGATATTTAAATGGTCATCTTAACATGTCTTCTGTATGTTCATACATTTTCTTGTGTTTTAAGGAGCCTTATGAAATAAAACTGCTATCTCGATAACTCCAACATCCATTTTTCGTTTAAACATGTTCATATCATCTCCATGCACCCTATTTTTCATCTTCTTGCATTTTGTCACCCATTATTCATGTCAAAGTGTCATCTTTGTATGTTTGCATGTTTAATCCACGTTTATCTTTGTATGTGGTATATTTTGTTATGATATCTCCATTAAAATGCTTTCTTTTTTCTTAAAACCTGATTTTTAGAAAAATCCCCAAGTTCATGCTACCTCCAATAAGTGAAGAATAGCATAGACTTAATGCTTTCATAAAATTGGTCTTCCAATCTTGGGGACAAATCAAACATTTCAGCTTTGGATTCATGTTAAAGCAAGTTTAAAGATGTTGTTTTTCAAGCAAACATGCCCCTTTTTAGTTAAAAAATACTAAGCCTTGATCTTGAGTTTAACACCTTCATGGGATGGTTAATGGGTTGTTTCATCATCCCAAACTACTTCGAGATTTTAGAATGAACTTGTGATGCAAGGATTATTCTTTCCCCTGTGTTATGGACACTTGGATGCCCGTAAATCAAATTTAACCCCTAAGAAACTCGAATATTGAATAACCCCCTATTTTGCTCTAGTAGCACTGTAGTTCGAATTTAAAAAATCATTTTTGAACCATAGAATATTTCCTTTGATTTTTTGAATATTTTTCTCTTAAAAGGCATCGAATTAACATTCTAACGATGCCTTATTTGCCCTTGGATCATCTCGGATGAGGGAGTTATGATTTTTTGAACCTTTGCTATCCAAAAACCTTAGAACTAGTGGGCAATATTCTATTTGGGCCCTTTTGGTCCATCATATAATTTTTAAAAAAAATTTAAATATTTTTTGTAAAATGTTCACAAAATTTTCTATTAGGAAAGGTATTTTTCATGATCTAATGATTCTAGATAAGCTTGGAACAATTTTCCAAAGTCCATCATGCCCTTTTCCTTATACATGCTACCAGTGTAGAGACAGACCTAACTTCGAAAATTAATTCTACCTAGAAAATGATTATCTAGGATTTTTGGAATATTTTTATATTAAACCTTATTAAGTTACTTTTCAAGTGGTACCTTTTTACCCTTTAAAGCTTTCGGGTGCACCCAAGAAAATTCAAGAGTGGAGATGACATTATCCTATCCCTTGTTTTCAACTTAATTTTTGAATCTCTTTTTATTGAGACATTTGAATCTCCCAAAATACATCTAGTTGGTTCCCCCTATAACACCACCCATTTTTGACTTGGATCAAGGCTAAAATATAAAAATAATTTTGTACTAGATATCTCTTTTCCCTATATTAAAATTTTCACTAGTGAGGATACTCTAACCCCACTACCCCTAGGGGATACTCCAACCCTGTTCTTAATAAAAAAATCAAATATTCTCTTCAATCCTAAATATTTTCTTAACTTTATCTTTGGGGATACTCTACGCCCACCTCTCCGAGGGGAAACTCCAACCCCATTTTAACCTCCAGACTAATATAAAATTTTCTCTCTTCAAGATGCCTCGGACTGCTTTGATTAAAATCATCTATGTTTTTTAAATCATCACTAAATCCAGACTTGTCTCTAAAATTGTCATCTCGATTATCCTTTAAGAATCAAAGGCAATTATGAGATACATTTCTATTATCCCTACTTTTTTTTATGTTCTTTTGTTTGTGATTGCTTGTTTATATTATTATATTTCCCTTTTTCCATCTTACTAACACGTTTTCTTTTTGTAGTGGTTATTATGCATTCTTGTTTAAAATTTATTTTTAATAAAATTTACGATACATGTTTCACGTTGGTATCTCTCAATGCCTAAATACGGAACATCCAAAATTTTAAATCCAATTCAGGCATTGTTTTCATAAAAATCCTTGTGTTTCTCACATCTCTGAGGCGCATAGGTGAGCTAATTTTCTAAACAAAACATATCTAAATTTACAAAGTTTCATGCATTAAAGGGAATTATATCTAAATAAAGACTAAATGGAACCAATTTAACTAAGTCTAAGTAAGATATAGTTAGTAGGTACCAATTTCGAGTGTCGTGGGGATGGTAATCTTTCCCTGCACGTAAAGAACTCCTAAACCCAGCCAATAAATCTGAGCTTTGTAGACTTTGAAATCGATGTTTTAAATATTTTAACTCGGAATATTGTTTTCAATAGGCATCCGATTCTACTTAGCCCAAAACGATCAGTGGTGACTCAAGTTATAGCCACTTCGTGGTGGCCGTTCAAGACTAGTTGGATGAGCGACTCGCCTAACGATCTCTTCCCTCTCCTTCCCATTATTATGCCTAATCCAAATCCCAATCACGGGATAACTAAAAGGCTCAACCATAACTAACCATCATTTATTTTTAAGTTAAGCATGCTATGCCTTTCGAATGATCCAAAGTTTTAAAAGCAGGCACGTGGCAATAGCTTAGGGACTCCATTGGGGATTAACTAGAAAGTTAGGCCTATAACTAGCTATTGCTCACTCGGTTCTTAGTTTTTTAATCTCCATAATTATTTACATATAATTCTCTTTTTATTTTTGCCTACTAATCTCTATTGTTTATGTTTTTGTCCTGTGATTGTTGGGGATTATTTGTTCCTAAATAAATATTGATTTGAATAATTATGGCAATATGGGAGTAAAATAAAAAGGTTCAATTATTTCCCCGTGACACACAGTACACTTGCATTTGCACTAGATTCCCACCAAACACTATGGTGTGATTAGTATCCTAAAATAGTCTTTGTGAGGTATCATGTTACTTCGTGAAGAGGCAATTTTAATGTAGACATGTCGGTATGCTACCCGTCTAATACCTCAACATTCATGATCTTCATGTCTGCCCATAGGTATTGTACTGCCTATTTTTGGGGTAAATTTCATGATACATTTTTATTGTGATTCCTTTATTTCTTTATCTTTTGCCTATTATTTCGTGTTAACTACTAACTCATTCACTTTTTGGTTTTTTTTCAACATGCGTCATATCATCACAATCACCATCATAATGGGAAATTGGTCAATGGTTCAATGTTCATTTAGGGGTGTCTGTCTTGGAGCAATAGTCTACTTCAAAGATAAAGCCTTTTAAGAAAGTTCAAACATGGTCAGGATTCGGATAACGTGAAGATAGAGACATCTTTAAACCAGGGCATGTCTTAATAGTGAATGAAAGGATCAAGATAGGGTACCATCAATAACTGGCAAGATTTGAGGATTATATGGACCAATTGGGACAATACCCAAAAAGAATTATTTACTAAAAGATATAAAGATATGGCTCTTTTGCTTTAAGTCCATTTGGATGTCAGCTTGTTACAAGCAGCATCTCAGTTTTGGAATCTAGCATATCAATGTTTCACTTTCAATCATGAAGATTTGGTCCCCACGGCTAATGAATACACTACATAACTCAATATTGAGAGAGCAAACATCGATAGAATATACTACAAGGCTTTGAACCCTCCAACTTTCAAGAAAAGATTAGCTCGAGTCTTGGATTAAGAGTCATATAAACAAAAAGGGGAACAGTGAGTGCATTTCATGGGCTACTTTGAAAGAAGCAATGGTAAGTACCATTAACATCCGAAAGATCCAAGATATCTATGCTTTGGTGATATATGATTTGGTTATATTCCCAAAGACATTAGGCTATGTTGAATCTCCGATAGCAGATGTCTTTTCTTGTTTCTATTGCAACATCAATCCTACATCGACCATCATTATTGAAACTATATAAGTTCTTAATTTTTGTCAAAAAATAGGTACAAGCTGCTTTAATGGCAACTTCCATCTCCTCTCCCTTATAAAGACAATAATGCAGTTCCTTGGAACAATGAAAATAAAACATTAATTATCAAGGAATCTAGTCAGCAAATAGTGAGTGTAGACCTTTCAAAAGTAAGTCACCTATCTCAGAATGGCAAATGTTAAGCCCCAGCAGCACCAAAAAGTGAAACTTAGTAAAAGAATACTAGTTTCATTCCTTAAGCACCTAAATCTGCAACAAAGAACTTAGATCATTAGTCTTCAAAGAGCCAATTAATGACAAAGAAGCTAAGAATTCTTCAAGTTCATCAAACATAGTGAAGACAACATTATCCATTAGTTGAATAAGCAACCCGCCAAGATATCTATGTTGTCACTATTGTTGAATTCTGAAGCTCATAGGAATACCCTTTTCAAAGTTTTGAATGAGGCTTATGTCGCTCTTGAAATATCTAGAGTTCAGTTAGATCGCTTAATGAGCAACATCACTACTGATAATTGCATATCTTTCAGCGATGATGAAATGTTGCATGAATGGAGAAGAAACTACAAAGCCCTTCAATCACCACGTATTGTAAAGGCACCACGTTACCCAAAGTGCTCATCGATAACGAGTCAGCTTTAAATGTAATGCCCATGTCATGCTTGAACAAGCTCTTTATTGATGCATCTCATATCCAAAATATCGTACGACTGTTAATCGTTTAATGAAACTTACAGGAACATTATGGGAACATCATCATTCCATTCCAAATCAGTCCATGGACTTACAAAGTTGACTTCCATATGATGGACATTGCTTTATTGCATAACTGCCTGTTAAGGAGGCCTTGGATTCACTCTGCTGGGGTAGTACCATCATTTTTACACCTAATGTTGATACTCATCATCGAGAATAAAGTTGTCAGTATCGGAACAGAATAAGATATCATTGCTGCTACCTCAACGATGCCCCATATCTTGAACCTGATAAAGATATCCTAGAATCTTTTTTCCAATCCTTTGAGTTTGTGAATGCTACTTATGTCAGGGAAGGGTTACTAATAGTTTAGCCTTGCCAATTAGAGAGTACTCATATAGGTTTAAAGTTGACTATCAGCAAAGGTGCCTAGGCTAGAAAGGGATTTAAAAAACACCTCTAAGGGATTGCTAAAGCAATAGAAGTTGTCAACCATATCGATAAAAGAGGGTTAGGATTCAAGCCCAATGCGTAGCAAGAAAAGCTCAGAAAAAGTGTGAGAAGAAGATGGCTTGTTTGTCAGGACAAGACATGGAGGTTGAGCTAATGATATTCCAACCACTTCAAGAAAGCTTTTGCCTAAGGGGCATGTAAATTTTGGCTTTGCTAATGCTGTGATCATATTGAACAAGGCATTTAATGATTTCTACATCAATGTGATCGATAAGCCAAAGATGTCAACCATAAGTCTAAAGATTGGTCTGTGTCCTGCAGGAATTGTTCTGTGTGTTTAGTCTGAGATTGAGATTCTTGTATTATTCAAGTCTGTTACAAAGTAATGTTATGAACTAAACCTACATGCTCTCGCCTAAAAGCATTATAAGGTCTTCTATATAGGCATCCTTTATTAAATGTTATCAATGAATATGACTAAGCATTATGCATTTCATTCTTTATGCTCATAATTCTTATAAACCTTAAACCTTTCTTTACATATTTTTCCACCTATATTGTCTTTTTTCATATTTTTAGGTACCCGGATAAAGGTGACATGAATCTTCATACTAAAACTTCAGAAATTGATTTCGAGCAACCGATTTGTGCTAGTGAGGTTAAATTTGAAGAGGATCTTGAAGAGAACCCCATACCTTTAGACCTATTAAGACTAGCTGAATAGGAAGAAAAACATATATTACCTCATGAAGAACCCACCTAAACCTTAAACCTTGGAACAAAAGAAGATAAGAAAGATGTCAAAATTAAAACTTTCATAAAATTGTCAATCGCATTGAACCAATAAGTCTCTTCCAAGAATATTAGGATGTGTTCACCTGTTCTTACCAAGACATGCCTGGATTAGATACTAACATTGTGGTCTATAAACATCCCCTCAAACTCAAGTGTATGCCCATACAACAAAAGCTCAGAAGGATGACACCTAAAATGCTTTTGAAGATTAAAGAAGAAGTGAAAGAAGCAATTTGAAGTAAGATTTCTTGATGTAGCCAAATATCCTGAATGGGTAGCCAATATTGCCTTGGTTCTTAAGAAGGACAATAAAGTGTGGATGTATGTTGATTATAGAGATCTAAATTGAGCCAGCCCAAAGATAATTTCCCTTTACCTTACATTGACACCCTAGTGACAAGAAAGATGTCAAAATTGAAACTTTCATAAAACCATCAATCGCATTGAACTAATAAGTCTCTTCCAAGAATATTGGATTGTGTTTACCTGTTCTTACCAAGACATGCCTGGATTAGATACTAACATTGTGGTCTACAAACATCCCCTCAAACTCGCGTGTATGCCCACACAACAAAAGCTCAGAAGGATGACACCTAAAATGCTTTTGAAGATTAAAGAAGAAGTGAAAAAGCAATTTAAAGTAAGATTTCTTGATATAGCCAAATATCCTGAATGGGTAGCCAACATTGTCTCGATTCTTAAGAAGGACAATAAAGTGTGGATGTATGTTGATTATGGAGATCTAAATCGAGCTAGCCTAAAGATAATTTCCTTTTAACTTACATTGACACCCTAGTAGACAACACTGCCAAAAATGCACTATTTTCCTTCATGGATGGGTTTTCAGGCTATAACCAAATCAAAATGGCAGCTGAATACATAGAAAAAGCCACCTTGATAATTATGTAAGGAACTTTCTACTACAAAGTGATGCCTTTTGGACTCAAGAATGCTAGGGCAACTTACCAAAGGGCAATGGTAACATTGTTATAAGGAAATCAAAGTCTACGAGGATGATATGCTCGTCAAGTTGCCGAAAGAGTAAAAATATGGCTAGTTTGCGAAAACTCATCAAAAGGCTTCGCAAGTACCAGTTCAAGCTAAATCCTGCCAAATGCACATTTAATCCCATATCTGGTAAACTTTAGGTTTCATTGTGAGCAAAAAAGGAATAAAGGTTAATCCTGACAAGGTTAAGGCCATTCAGAATCTACCACCGCCTCGAACTCAAAAGATAGTGAAAAGTTTCTTAGAAAGACTGAAGTACATAGCCCGATTCATATTTCAGTTGACCAATAAATGCGATCCATCTTTTGGCTACTCTAAAAGCAAAATCCTAGAGAATGGAATCAAGAATGCCAAGAAGTTTATAGAATATGAAAATAATTATTCATTCATACATAATCTATCTTGTGCTTTAGCTTGGACAGCCCGAAGGTTAGGGCAATACATGTTGTACCACACTACATGGCTAATAGTTGAGCTTGATCCCATCTAGTATTTATGCAAAGCTCCCACCTTTTTCAAGAAGTTAGACAAATGGCAAGTTATGCTTTCTAAGTACAATATCATGTATGTGAATTAGAAAGCCATCAAAGATAGTGCATTAGCACACTTTTTCACAAGTTGAGCCACAAATGACTATCATCAGCCTCTAGACTTTAAGTTTCCTGATGAAGACTTGATATGTATACCTGAGGCAGAGAATAATGTCAAGTGTAGGTCATCATGGAAAATGTATTGTGATGGAGCTTCAAACGCACTATGGCATGAAATTAGGGCAATTTTCATCTTGTTTGAATGAAATGATTACCCTTTCATAGCCAAGTTAAGCTTTGACTGCACCAATAACAAAGCTGAATATGAGGATTGTATCATGGGACTCCAAGCAGCCATTGTACGGGGCATTCAAATACTACAAGTATTTAGAGATTTATCCCTTATCATTTACCAACTAAAGGAAGAATGGCAAACACATGATGCTAAACTGATCCATTATGGGAATCTAATATTAAAACTTAAGAAAGAGTCTGATGATATCAGCTCTTAACATTTACCTTGAGAAGAGAAGCAAATTGCTAATGCCTTGGCCATTTTATCATCTATGTTCAAAGTCAATCGAGAATTGGACGTCGCTCTTATTCAAATGAGTATTTATATAACCCTAGCATATTGTCAGAATGTTGAAGAAGAGAATGACGATTTACCATGGTATCATGGATCCTTCAATACATTAAGGATCAATGGTATCCAAAAGATGCCGCCAAAACTAACAAGAGAACCATTAGATGATTAGCTGTGAACTTCATTTTTGATGGTGGGATTTTGTATAAGAAAGGCTAGGATCAGGTGTTATTCTAATGCGTGAATGCCTCTAAAGCCAAAATAATACTTAAAGAAGTTCACAAAGGAATTTATGATACGTATGCTAATGGACATTGAATAGTAAGATAAGCCATGCAATCAGGCTACTATTGGTTGACTCTTGAAAAGGATTGCATTAACTATGCTCGAAAGTATCACAAATGCTAAATCTACACTGAAAAAATCCATGTTCCACTGACATCTTTACATGTTATGATAACTCCATGGCCTTTTCCTATATGGGGCATGGACATGATTGGACCAATTACCTGTAAAGCTTCCAATGGGCATTGCTTAATTTTGGTCGCAATTAATTATTTCACCAAATGGGTAAAAGTAGCTTCTTATGTGAATGTCTCCGGATCTATCATTGCAAAATTGTAAAATGGGACATTATTTGTAGATATGGTCTTCCCAAATAGATCATCACGGATAATGCGCATAATCTAAAAAACAAAATAATGTAAGCAGCCTGCTCTTAGTCTAAGATTTAGCATTAAAACTCTGTCCCATACCATCCAAAAATGAATAGAGCAGTTGAAGTAGCCAATAAGAATATTGAGAAGATAGTTGAAAAGATGGCCGAGACATACAAAGATTGGCATGAAAACTTACCTTTTGCATTACATGCCTATCACACAGTAGTACAAATTTCCATGAATGCTACCCCACTCTCTTTAGTCTACGGCATAGAGGCTATATTGCCAATTGAAGTTGAAATCCTTTCACTTAAAGTCTTGATGGAATCCTAACTTAAAGAAGCTAAATGGGTTAAAAACCAATATGAGCAATTGAATCTCATTGAAGAGAAGAATTCGAGCCATTTGTCATGGGCAGCTATATGAAAAATAGATTATGAAGGCCCAGGACAAAAAGGTATATCTCTGCCAGTTTTGAGAAAGTGATTTGGTACTCAAACAAATTCTCCCGATCCATAAGGATGCTCATGGAAAATAGACCCTAAATTGGGAAGGACCATATGGTGAAACATAGATTCTTTGGAGGACCTCTAATCTTAACCAAGATGGATGGTAGAAACCTATCCAACCCTATGAATTTTGATTTTGTTATGAAATATTATACCTAAAAGGACTTTAAGATGAAAGCCTAAAAAAGCATCTAGTAATCCTTCGCCTACCACTCTCCAAAAACAAAAAAAACCAACAAAAAAACAAATAAAAATAAAAGAAGAAAGAAAAGAAAACTAGTTTAAGTTGAAAACCTGAGAGGGTAGCTTAAGCAATAAGGCCCTTTTTCATAACTCTAATCAAGACACCAAGTCATAACCTCACCCATTTGTTCTATGCTGACCAAACCCCACCAAACCTCATTAACACTTGCACTCAAAAAATGGAAATGACCTAACTTTGATGCCCTTATCCCACCATGGGGTAATATAAAGAATCTTCTTATGAGTTAGCCAGCATCAAAAGGATTAATTGCTCAAGAAAAATCTGCAAAAGCACTCAATAGAGAATTCATGTCATCAGCATCAGAGCCAATCAACTAAGAAAACTTCTTTTATCTTTTTTGTATTTCAAAATATTTCACAATCTCATAAGTTTGTCGCAACTTACACCCTCTTTCTTCGAATAAAAATACAATTACTTGTTTTCTCGTAAAATCTTTTCATAACCCTACATTCCATGCTGCATCATGTTTATCATTTAATTGGTAATGCTTGATAAACAAACAAAATTGATAACAAGATTTCCTAGCATTAGTTGGAAAGCTAGAACTTTGCAGGAGCTTTGTTTCATGTCTAAAGACTAAGAATAAACTTTTGGGGCCATAATCAATCTTACACTGGGACCCCCATATCTTGAAAACATGCTCAAAACCTTATCCCAGCAAGTGATCATGGACCTCCTACCTTCAAAGAAAGGACAACCTTAACATTCAAAGCCTCCAGAAATCTAAAGCAACATTGACAAACCCTAGGAAAAAAACCACCTTATCAAAGTCGAAGAAGGCCAAAACCAACCACTGGATTAGGCTTTTAAAGTCATTACACTTGTATCCCCATGTATTATGCAACATTTAACATTCTACAAGTACTAACTCCCATATATAGAGTCAAATTTGTAGAAAACCTAATTTGTGACTTTTTTATTTTGAAAAACCTTAAAAGGCCTTAAGTAAGTACCTTTGACCTTACGTGCTCATTAAAAATCATCTGAGAAGGGTATTTAAACTTATTTCTTTCAAGTCCGTAAAAAGTAGGATGCCTTTCTTGACCACCACCAAGCCCACATAAGTTGGTGGCAGCTGCCTACCTTAATCCTCAAAGGGCAAGATGCCTTTCCTGACCTACCACTAAGCCCAGACAAGCTGAAAGTGCCTACCTACCTCAGTTCTCAAAAAGTAGAATGCTTATCAAAGCTCACACAAGATAGTAGCATGTACTTACGTTAGTCCTCAAAGAGTAAGACACTTATCAAAGCCCACACAATCTTGTGGCCCCTACTTACCTTATTTTTCAAAATGTAGGATGCTTATCAAAGCCCACACAAGCTAGTGGCACCAATTTGCCTAAGTCCTTAAAGAGTAGGATGCTTAATAAAGCCTACACAAGTTGGTGGCACTTACCTACCTTAGTCTTTAAAGAGCAAGATGCTTATCAAAACCACACAAGCAAGTGGCACCAACTTACCTCAATCCTCAAAGAGTAGGATGCTTATCAAAGCCCATATAAGCTGGTGTCACCTACTTACCACAGTCCTCAAATAGTAGAACATTTAACTAAGCCCACACAAACTGGTGGCACCACTTACTCTAGTCCTTAAGAATAGGACACTTATCAAAGCCTATACAAAAACTAGTGGCACCTACTTACCTTGTCCACACAAAGCTGGACGTCTTTTTTCACCTACATTAAAGCCTATACAAGTTGCTGGCACCTGTCTACCTTAGTCCATAAAGAGTTGGATGTTTTTCTTTACCTACCTTAAAGCCCACACAACTTAGTGGCACCTATCTACCTTAGTCCATAAAATGCTAGATGTCTTTTTTTAGCTACCTCGAATCCCATAGCTGGCACTTTTTTAGGGTTAAACCTAAAAAGAGGGTAGCAGTAGACACCTCATTTATCCAGCCCACTTTTGGCACCCTAATACTCAATCGAAGGGTGATAAATTAAAAATTAAAATAAAAACTGGGGGAAGGCTGCCTAGTGCTGTGTCGCCAGGCCTTATTAGGCAATATAATGCTAAGCAAAAAAATTTTTTAGGAAGGTGTGAAATGCCTATAGGTTGTATTGAAGAAAATGTAAAATAAAGCATTAAATGCTATTTTTTTCATGGTGTCACCAGAGTCATTTAGATGAGTACACAAATTAACTTTCTACTATTTTGTTAAGAAAAATAGAGAAGTAGTAGGTATGTGCAAGTTTTATTGTGCACAAGTATTGATATAAGGCTTTATGACATTAAAAACTTGAATTTTCACTTGTAGTATCGATAAAAGTGGGTTTGGTATCAATACCTAGCATGTTTATATCCATATAAACCTTGGCAGTAGCTAAAGTTGTGATTTTGGCAAAATGTATCAATAAACAGGCATGGTATTGATACAAATCCATGGAGTATCGCTATAAGCCTTTAGGTCTCGAGACTGGAAATATCTTTTGCTTTTAGTATCAATACACAACTCTTTGTATCGATACTCACAGGTAAAAATTGCATTGTGTATCGATACACAATGTTTTGTATAACACACAAACATATATTTGCATAGTTCGAGCCATTTTTCAACCACTGCACCACTGATTCAAAATCTAACTCAAACATGTTTCTTGCACAAAAAATCACCAAAATTCATACTAGGATTCATCTTTGGGCTTGTAAGTGGATTTAAACAAAATTTTAAAGTCCAAATAACCAATGACAAAGGACATTTCATGAATTATGTAATTTGTCAAAGGGTAAGGCTGAACTTACCTAACGCTCAGTTGTATAAAGCAATCTAGATCCACTATTTTCGCTAATCAAACTAATGGGTTTACATGGCAGCTGAGCACTATATAAGACCTCTGCATGAGGGACATGCACCAAAACCCTAAAATGCCTTTGCCTTTTTATTTTTTGTCTTTATAGCCACATGGCTATATAAGCCAACCTTGGACTTAGCTGAAGCATCAACAAGAAAAAACCAAAAAAAAAAGATTCCTAGAGAAAAACTCCCACCTCTAATCTTCTCTTCAATATTCCTCAACCACCAAAAACTAAGAGACTATTTTCCATTTTTAGATCCCTTCAAAACCATCAACAATAGTCTTTCCAAAAACTTTCATTTTCAATCATAGTCTCTCTCAAAACTCTCTTTTATCCATACCTAACTAGAAAGCCTTTCTTTTTCATCACTCTTTTATTGTTTAACCCAGAGAAGGTGAAGTTTAAAATTACTACTCAGAGAAAAGGCTAAAGCTTGAAACTTTTGGTATATTTTCTCCACTTGACTATGCATATTCTTTTTAGTATTTTCATCATTTTAGTGAGCTTTTCTTCCTGCCATGACCTTTCTAAGACTTTCATGCATTATTTTTACCTCAGTTGTGGTAGTCTTAAGATCTTGATGACCCTATTGACACCATGATGTTGTTTGGATATATAACTTACCATACTTCATTTTTATCATTACATAGCCTCATTCATACATCTTTTGCCATGTTTCTTCTATATTCACATATTCATGTTATATTTAAATGGTTACCTTAACATGTTTTATGCATGTTTATACATTTTTTTGTGTTTTAAGGAGTCTTATGAAGTAAAAATGTTGTCTTGAGAACTCTAGCATCCATTCCTTAGTCTAAACATGTTGATATCATGTCCGCGCACCCTATCTGTCATCTTCTTGCATTTTGTCACCTATTTTCATGTCAAAGTGTCATCTTTGTTTGTTTGCATGTGTTATCCATGTTTATCTTCATATGTGTTGTATTTTTCATGATATCTCTATTAAAATGCTTGCTTGTTTCTTAAAACCTAAAAAACCCATAAGTTAAGTTCATGCTACCTCCAAAAATTAAAGAATAGCACGGACTTAATGCTTTCATAAAATTGGTCTTCTAATCTTGGGGCAAAGAAAACCTTTTAGCTCTAGATTCATGATAACATAAGTTCAAAGATGCTATTTTTAAAGCAAACATACCTTTTTTTAGTCAAAATACTAAGCCTTGATCTTAAGTTTAACATAATCATGGTACTGTTAATGAGTTATTTCACCTTCCCAAACTACTCTAGGATTATGAAATGAACTTGTATTGACTGTGTTATTCTTTCCTCTGTGTTATAGACATTCAGATGTCCGTAAATCGAATTTGACAAAAATGCAACAAACCTATAATATCAAATAACCCCCTATTTTGCTCTAGCGGTACTTTTGTCTAAATTTAAACAATCATTTTCAAACTATAAAATATTTACTTTGATTTTTCTAATTTTTTTCCTTAAAGGACATCAAATTACCTTTCCAACGATATCCTATTTGCCCTTGGATCATCTCAGACAAGGGAGTTATGATTTTTCTAACCTTTGCTATCTAAAACCCTTGGAACCATTAGGCAATATTCTGTTTGGGCCATTTTGGCCTATCAGCTGATTTTTATGAAATTTTTAAATATTTTTCTAAAAAGTTCACAAAATTGCCTTTCTATTAAGGTATTGTTCATGATCTAATGATTATAGATAAGCTTGGAATGATTTTCTAAAGTCCATCATGCTCTTTTCCTTATACATGCTACTAATGTTAAGATAGACCTAACTTTCAAAAATTAATTCTGCCTAGAAAGTGATTTTCTAGGATTTTTGAAATATTTTTATATTAAACCTTATTGAGTTACCTTTCCAATGAACCTTGTTTGCCTTCAAAAGCCTTCAGATAAGCCCCAAAATAATTTAGGAATAGAGTCAATTTTTGAATCTTCTTTTATTAAGACATTCAAATGTCTCAAAATGGATCTGATTAGTTCCTCCTACAACACAACCTTTTCTAACTCTGATCAAGGATAAAATAAAAAAATAATTTCATGCTAGGTATATCTTTTCCCCATATTAAAATTTTTACTTGTGGGGATACTCCAACCCCACTACTCCAAGGGGATACTCTAACCCCGCTCTTAATAAAAAAATCAAAATTTCTTTTTATTCCTAAGTTTTTTTTGAACTTTATCTTTAGGGATACTTTAAACCCACCTCTCTAAGTGGATACACTGACCCTTTGTTTACCTTAAGACTAATCTAAACTTTTCTCTCCTTTGGATGCCTCAAACTGCTTTGATTAAAATCATCTTTGTCCCTCAAATCACCACTGAATCTAGACTTATGTTTAAAATTGTCATCCCAATTATCCTTTAAGAATCAAAAGCAATTATAAGATACATTTCGACCATCCCTTCTTTTTTTACGTTCTTTTATTTGTGATAGCTTATTTATATTATTATGTTTCTCTTTTTCCATCTTGCCAACACATTTTTTTATAGTGATTATCATGCGTTCATGTTTAAAGTTTATTTTTTAATAAAACTTACAAGACAATGTTTCATGTTGGTATCTCTCTAGTGCCTAAATACAGAACCTCTAAATTTTTAAATCTAATCCAGACATTGTTTTCACAAAAATCTCTATGTTCCTCACATCTCTAAGTGAGCTAAGTTTCTAAAAGAAAATGGATCTAAATTTACAAAGTTGCATGCATTAAAAGGAATTATATCTAAGTAAAGACTAAATGGAATAGATTTAACCAAAACTAGAGTGAGACATAGTTAGTAGGTAACAATTCGGGTGTCATGGGGATGCTAATGTTTCCTTGCATATAACCAACTACTAAACCCAACCAATGAATCTTTAAGCTTTTATAGGCCTTGAATTTCATAACTCAAAATATTGTTTTCAATAGGCATCTGATTCTGCCTAGCCTGAAGCTATCAGTGGTGACTTTAAGTTTATGGCCACTTTATGGTGGCCATCGGAGACTAGTTGGATGAGCGACTCACCCGATGCACTCTTCTTTCTCTTTCCCATTATTATGCCTAATCCAAATCTTAATCATGGGATAACTTAAAGGCTCGACCATAACCAACCATTATTTATTTTTAAGTTAAGCAGACTATGCCCTTCGAATCGTTTGAAGTTTTAAAGGTGGGCATATGGTGACAATAAGAACCCAAGTTGGCTCATTTGAAGGACGAACATTGATTCTAGGTTGAAAGAAAAGCTTTACTTGCCAAACTAGAGCTTCAATATCATGTATCCTAGTGAGGAAAACATGATTATAATGCCCAATCATAAAAAAAAATTATTGCGAGAATCAAAGTTTGTCTTATTTGTCAGATGAACTTTGATTCTAAGGAAAATAGCAAAAAAAAAGCTTTTCTTGTCAAACAAAGCATCCATATCCTTTATCCTAATTAGGAATGCATTTGTTGCACCTAATCACAAAAAGAATGGAGATTATCATAAAAAACCAAGTTTGTCTTATTTGATAGAAGAACTTTGATTCGAAAGAAAATGGAAGAAAGAAAAGGTTTTCTTGCCAAACCAAAGTATCCATATCATGTATCCCAATGATAAGAACATGATTAAAGTGGCCAATCACAAAAGGAATAGAGATTACTATGAGATTCAAACTTTGGCTCATTTGAAGGATGAACTTTCATTTTATGGAAAATGATAGAAAGAAAAGCTTTTCTTGCCAAACTAAAGCATCCATATCATTTATCCAAAAGTGGAAAACATGTTTATAGTGCCCAATAATGCAAAAAATGGAGATTATTGTAAGGAACCAAGTTTGTCTCATTTGACAAATGAATTTTGATGCAAAGGAAAATAGTGGAAAGCAAAGATTTTTTTGCTAAACCAAAGCATCAATATCGTGCATCCCAATGTGAAAAAGCTGATTATGTGGCCAATGCACGAAAAGAATGAAGATTATTATGAGAATCCAAGTTTGCCTAATTTAAAGGATAAACTTTGATTTTAAGGAAAATGTGTAAAAAAAAGCTTTCCTTTTGAAATTAAAACTTCAGTATCATGTATCCCAATGAAGAGAACACGATTATAATTCCCAATCACAAAAAGAATGGAGATTATCGTGAGAATCTAAGTTTGTCTTATTTGTCTAATGAACTTTAATTCTAAGGAAAATGGTGGAAATAAAAGCTTTTTCTACCAAAGCAAAGCATCCATATCCTTTATCCCAAGAAGGAAAATGTGTTTATTGTGCCGAATAACAAAAAGAGTAGAGATTGTTATGAGAAAAGAAGATTGTCTCATTTGATGGATGAACTTCGATTCTAAGGAAAATGGAGGAAAGAAAAACTTTTCTTACCAAACCAAAGCATCCTTATGCTATATCCTACTGAGAAGAACATGTTTATAGTGCCCAATCATGAAAATAATAGAGATTATTATGAAAGACCAAGTTTGTCTCATTTGACAACTTCAATTCTGAGGGAAACAGTGGAAAAAAAAAACTTTTCTTGCCAAACCAAAGCATCCATATCCTGTACGCCAATAAAGAGAATCTTTTCATAGGGCCTAATCATGAAAGCAATGAAGATTATTATAAGAATCCAAGCTTGTCTCACTTTATTGATGAACTTTAATTTTAAGCAGAAATGGTTGAAATAAAAGCTTTTCACAACAAACTAAGCATCCATACCTTATATCCTAATGAAGAGATGTGTTTATAGTGCCCAATTATGAAAATAATGGAGATTATTATAAGGATTCAAGTTTGTCTCAGTTGACGAAAAAATTTTGATTTTAAGGAAAATAATTAAAAAAAAGCTTTTTTTGCCAAACCAATGTGTCAATGTTGTGTATCCTAATGATAAGAACATGACTATGGTGCCTAATTATGAAACAAATGGAGATTACTACAAGAATCCTAGTCTTTTTTTTATAGTCGAACATTGATTCTAAGGCAAAATGGTGGAAAGAAAAGGCTTTTCTTGCCACATTGAACATCAATGCTGTATACCTCAATGTGAAGAAAGTGATTATAGTGGCTAATGCATGAAAAGAATAGAGATTATTATGAGAATCCAAGTTCACCTAATTTGAAGGATAAACTTTGATTCTAAGGAAAATGTGGAAAAGTAGCTTTCCTTCCTAAACCAAAGCCTTTCTTGCCAAACCAGAGCATCCATATCCTATACGCCAATGAGAACATATTTATAATGCCCAACCATGAAGCAATGAAGATTATTATGAGAACCCAAGCTTGTCTTATTTGATCAATAAACTTCAATTTTAAGCAAAAATGGTGGAAAGAAAAGCTTTTCTTCCCAAACAAAGCATTCATATCTTATATCGTATGAGTAGATGTGATTATAGTGCCCAATCATGAAAATAATTAAGATTATTATGAAAATTCAAGTTTGGCTCATTTAATGAAAGAACATTGATTTTAAGGAAAATAATGGAAAAAAAGCTTTTCTTGCCAAGCCAATGCATCAATTTTGTGTATTCCAATGACAAGAACATAATTATAGTGCCTCATTATGAAACGAATAGAGATTACTATGAGAATCCTAGTTTGTTTTTTTTTATGGTTAAACATTGATTTTAAGTAAATGGTGGATAGAAAAGCTTTTCTTGCCAAACCAAAGCCTTAATATCATGTATCTAAATAAGGTAAACATGATTATGGTGCCCAATCATGAAAATAACAAAGATTATTATGAGTATCCAAGCTTGTCTCATTTGATGAATAAACTTTGATTCTAAGAAAAATGGTAGAAAGAAAAGCTTTTCTTGCTATAGCAAAGCATCAAATTGCATATCCCAATGAGGATAACGTGATTATAATACCCAGTCCTGACAAAATGGAGGTTATTATGAGAATCCAAGTTTTTTCTCATTTGACGAATAAACTTTGATTCTAAGGCAGATAGTAGAAAGAAAAGCTTTGGTTGTCAAACCAAAGCATCCACATCTTTTATCCTAATAAGAAAACTGTGTTTATCATGCCCAATCACAAAAATAAGGAGATTATTATAAGAATCAAAGTTTGTCTCATCTGATGAATAAACTTTATTACTAAGGAAAATGGTAGAAAGAAAAGCATTTCCTGCAAAACCAAAGCATTCATATCCTATATCCTAATGTGGAGAATGTGTTTATAGTGCCCAATCACAAAAAATGGAAAGTATTACGAGAATCGAAGTTTGTCTTATTTGACAATTTAGCTTTGATTCTAAGGAAAGTGCTAGCAAGGAAAGATTTTCTTGCCAAACTATAACATTCATATCATTAATCTTAATGGGGAAAATGTGTTTAAAGTCCCAACCATGAATAATATAGCGATCATTATAAAAGTCCAAGTTTGTCTTATTTGACCGATGAACTTTGATTCTAAGGGAAAAAGTGGAAAGAAAAGCCTTTCTTTCTAATCAAACGTGTTAATATCGTGTATCTGAATAAGGACAGAATGATTATAGTGCCAATCATGAAAAGAATAGAGATTACAACAAGAATCCTAATTTGTCCCTTTAGACAATTAAACTTTATTTTTAAGGAAAATAGTGGAAAAGAAAGATTTTCTTGCCAAACTAAAACATCCATATCATTTGTCCAAATGAGGAAAACATATTTATAGCACCCAATAATGAAAAAAATGGAGATTATTGCAAGGAATCAAGTTTGTCTCATTTGACAGATGAATTTTAAAGCTAAGGAAAATGGTGGAAAAAGAGTTCTTCTGGCCAAACCAAAGCATCAATGTCGTGCATCCTAATATGGAAAAAATGATTATGGTGGCCAATGCATGAAAAGAGTTAAGATAATTATGAGAATTTAAGTTTGTCTCATTTCACAAATGAACTTTGATTCTAAAAAAAATGGTTGAAAGAAAAGCTTTTTTAGCCAAAGCAAAGAAATTATTTATTATGTCTAATCATGAAGAGTATGGAGATTATTACAAGAATCCAAGTTTGTCTCATTTGATGGACAAACTTTGATTCAGAGGAAAGTGGTGGCAAGAAAAGGTTTTCCTACCCAGCCAATGCATCCATATCATGTATCCCAATATGGAGAATGTGTTTATAGTATCTTATCATGAAAATAGTGGAGATTATTATGAGAATTCAAGTTTATCTCATTTGAGCGATAAACTTTGATTCTGAGGAAAATGACGGAAAGAAAAGCTTTCCTTGCCAAACCAATTGTATCAGTATTGTGTATCCCAATGAAGAAAAACCCATCATAGAAAGAATGGAGATTATTATGAAAATTCAACTTGTTCTCAGTTAATGGTTAAACCTTGATTCTTAGGAATATGGTGGAAAGAAAAGCTTTTCTTGCCGAACCAACAATAACAATATTGTGTACGCTAATGAGGGGAATGTGATTACAGTGCCCAATCATGAAAAAAATGGAGATTGTTGTAAGAAACAAAATTTGTCTCATTTGATGGGAAAACATTAATTCCAAGGGAAATGGTGGAAAGAAAAGCTTTTCTTGACAAACTAGAGCATCCATATCTTTTATCCCAATGAAGAAATTGTGTTTATCATACTTAATAACAAAAAAAAAATGGAAATTATTATGAAAATCAAAGTTTGCCTTATTTAATAGATGAATTTTGATTCCAAGCAAAAATGATGGAAAGGAAAGTTATTCTTGCCAAACCAAAGAATCCATATCACGTATCCCAATAAGAAGAATGTGTTTATAGTGCCTAGTCATAAAGATAGTGGATGTTATTACGAGTGCCCAAATTTGTCCTGGTTGATGGACAAACTTCAATTTTAAGGAAAATACCGAAAGAAAAGCTTTTTCTGCTAAATCAAAGGCATCAATAACTTATATCTCAATGAGTACAGAACATTATTATTATCCTCGATAATGAAAGAAAAAGAGATTATTATAAAATTCAAGTTTTTCTAATTTGAAAAGCAAACTTTAATCTATGAAAGAAAAGCTTTTCCTGATAAGCCAAAGCATCCATGTCCTGTATCTCCATGAGCAGAATGTGTTTATAGTGCCTAATCACAAATAGAATAGAGATTATTACGAAAGCCTACGTTTATCTCATTTGATGGATGAACTTTGATTCTAAGGAAAATGGTGGAGAAAAGTTTTTTTTATTTTGCTAAAATAAGGCATCAGTATCGTGTTTACAAATAAGGAAAACATGATTATAGTGCTAAATCATAAAAAAATAGAGGTTATTATGAGAATCCATGTTTGATTCATTTAACAAATGACTATGATTCCAAGGAAAATAGTGGAAAGAAAAGCTTTTCTTGCCAAACCAAAGCAAAAATATTGTGTATCCTTATATGGAAAACATGATTATACTGGCCAATCATGAAAAAAAATGGGGATTATTATAAGAATCCAAGTTTGTCTCATTTAACAAACAAATTTTGATTCTGTGGAAGATTGTGGAAAGAAAAGCTTTTCTTGCAAAACCCCAACACTCATATCTTTTATCCTAATGAGAAGAATGTGCTTCTTATGCCCAATCATGAAAAGGATGGAAATTATTATGAGAATCCATGTTTGTCTTATTTGGGGGATGAACTTTGATTCTCAAGAAAAAGATGAAAACAAAAGCTTTTCTTGCCAAACCAAAGCATCCATACCATGTATTCCAATAAAAAGAACGTAACAATGGATATTGTTATGGGAATCTAGGTTTTTCTCATTCGATGGATGAACTTTGATTCTAGGGATAATGGTGGCATGAAAAGCTTTTTTTCCTGAGCCAGATGCATTAATATTGTGAATCCCAATGATGGGAAAGTATTATAGTGTCTAATCACAAAAAGAATAGAGATTATTATGAGTATCCTAGTTTGTCTTATTTGACGAAAGAGCTTTAGTTCTAAGGAAAATGGTGGAAAGATTGCAAAACCAAAGCATCAATATCATGTATCCCAATCAAGAGAATGTGATTATAGTGCCCAATCCTGATAAAATAGAGACTATTAGGAGAATCCAAGTTTATATTATTGAATGGATGAACTCTGATTCTAAGGAAAAAAGTGCAGAAAAAAAGCATTTCTTGCCAAACCAAAGCATCATATCTTTTTTCCTAATAAGGAAAATGTGTTTATTGTGCCTAATCTTAAAAATAGCAAAGATTATTATGAAAATCCAAGTTTGTCTCTTTTGAAGGATAAACTTTAATTCCAAGGAAAATGATGGAAAGAAAAGCGTTTCCTACCAAAACAAAGATCCATATCTTTTTTTTTAATAAGGAGAATGTGTTTATTGTACGTAATCACAAAAAGAATGGAGATTATTATGAGAATCCAAGTTTGTCTCTTTTGACAAAGAAACTTTAATCTTAAAGAAAACAATAAGAAAAAGCTTTTCGTGCTAAACCAAAGCATCCATACTGTTTATACCAATCGAGCAATGTGTTTAAAGTGCCAATCATGAAAGGAATGGAAATTATTACAAGAATCTAAGTTTGTCTCATTTGATAGATGAACTTTGATTCTAGGAAAAATGGTAGAAAGAAAACCTTTTCTTCCAAAACTAAAGCATCAATATCGTGTGTCCTTATGAGGAGAATGTGATTATTGTGCCCAATCACAAAATGAACAGAGATTATTATGAAAATCCTAGTTTGTGTCTTTTGACGAATGATATTTGATTTTGAGAAAAATTATGGAAAGAAATCCTTTTCTTGTGAAACCAAAGCATCAATAACTTTCATCCCAATAAGAAAAATGTGTAAATTATGCCCAATCTTGGAAAGATTGGAGATAATTATGAGAATCTAAGTTTATCTTATTTAATGGACAAACTTTAATTCTAAGGAAAATAGTTAAAGGAAAAGCTTTTCTTGCCAAACTAAAGCGTCCATATTTTTCATCCCAATATGGAAAATGTGTTAATTATACCTAGTCATGAAAGGAATAGAGATTATTTCAAGAATTAAGTTTGTCTCATTTGATAGATGAATTTTGATTCTAAGGAAAATAGTGGAAAGAAAAGCTTTTCTCACCAACCGAAGCATCAATATCGTGTATCCCAATGAGGATAATGTGATTATAGTGTCTAATCATGAAAAGAATGGACGTTATAATGAGAATCCTAGTCTATCTCTTTTGATAAATGAACTTTGATTCAAAGGAAAATGGTGGAGAGAAAATCTTTTCTAGCCCAATGAAAGCATCCTTATCCTGTATCCTAATAAGGCAAACATGATTATAACACCCAATCATGAAAAGAATATGGATTATTATGAGAATCTAAGTTTGTCTTATTTACCAGATGAACTTTGGTTTTAAGGAAATACAAGGAAAAAAAGCTTTACTTGCCAAATCAAAGCATCCATATCGATTATCCTAAAGTGGCAAATGTGTTTATAGTGCCCAATCATAAAAAAATAGAGATATATATGAGAATCCAAGTTTGTCTCATTTGACAAATGAACTTTAATTCTAAAATGGTGGAAAGAAAAAGTTTTCTTGCCATACCAAAGAATCAATGTCATGTATCCTAATGAGGAGAATGTGATTATAATGCCCAATCATAAAAAAATAAAGATTATTTGAAGAATCCAAGGTTGTCTCATTTAATGAATGACCTATGATTCTAAGGAAAATGGTGGAAAGAAAAGCTTTTCTTGCCAAGCCAAAGCATCCATATCTTGTTTTCTGAATGAGGGGAATGTTTTATTGTACTTAACCATGAAAAGAATGAAGATTAATATGAGAATTCAAGCTTGTCTGCTTTGATAGATAAACATTGTTTTTAAGTAAAATACTGGAAAAAAATTGTTCTTTCCAAACCAAAGCATCCATATCATTTATCCTAATAAGGAAAATAGTTTAAAGTACCCAATTATGAAAAAAATGAAAATTATTATGAGAATCCAAGTTTGTCTTATTTAACAAAAGAACTTTAACTTTAAGGAAAATGGTCGAAATAAATGGTTTTCTTATGAAACCAAAGCATCCATATCGTGATCCTAGTTAGGAGAACGTGTTTATAGTGTCCAATCATGAAAATAGTGGAGATTATTTTGAGAATCTCAGTTTGTCTTGTTTGATGGATAAACTTTGATTATAGGAAAAAATGGTGGAAAAAATGCTTTTATTGCCAAACCAAAGGCATCAATATAGTGTATCCCAATGAGAAGAACTTGAGTAGTGTCCTATCATGAAAGGAATAGGGTTTGTTGCATGAATCCTAGTTTATCTAATTTGAGGGATAAACTTTGATTCCAAGGAAAATGATGGAAAGAAAACCTTTTCTTGCCAAACTAAAGCGTTTATATCGTGCATTTTAATAAGAAGAATGTGATTATAATTCCCAATCTTGAAAATAGAGGGATTATTATGAGATTAAACTTTATCTTATTTGACGAACTAGCTATGATTCTAAGGATAATAGTGGAAGAAAAGCTTCCACTTCAAGCCTAAAGCATCCATATCATGTACGCTAATGAGGAGAATGTGTTTATAGTGACCAATCATCAACACAATGGAGATTATTATGAGAATCCAAGTAGGCTTTATTTGAAGGATGAACTTTGATTGTAAAAAAAATACTGAAAAGAAATTTTTTTTGCCAAACCAAGGCATCAATATAGTGTATCCTAATGAGGAAAACACGAGTATAATGGCTAATCATGGATGAAGTAGAGATTATTATAAGAATCCTAGTTTGTCTAATTTGTTGAAAGAACTTTAATTTTAAAGAAAATAGTGGATAAAAAGCTTATTTTGCTAAATCAAAGGCATCAATATCATGTATCCTAATGAGAAGAATATAGTTATATTGCCTAATCATGAAAAAAATGGAGATTAGTATAAGAATCATAGTTTGCTGATTTAATCAATGAAGTTTGATTCTATGGAGAATGGTGAAAAGAAAAGCTTTTTCTACCAAACCAAAGCATTAATGTTGCGTATCCCGATATGGAGAATGTGATTATTGCACCTAATCATGAAAACAATGGAGACTACTATGAGAATCGAAGTTTGTCTCATTTGAAGGATGAACTTTGGTTCTAAGAAAAATGGTGGGAAGAAAAGCTTTTCTCACAAACCAAAGCATCCATATCATGTATCCCAATAAGGAGAATATATTTATAGTGCCCAATCATGAAAGTAATGGAGATTAATAAAAGAATCCAAGTTTGTCTTATTTTATGAATGAACACTGATTCTAAGGGAAATAGTAAAAAGAAAAGTTTTTCTTGCCAAACTAAAGCATCCATATCAGGCATCCCATTAAGGAAAACATGTTTATACTACCCATTCTTAAGAATAGTGGAGATTATTATGAGAATCTAAGTTTGTCTTATTTGACAGATGAACCTTAATTCTAAAGAAAATAGTGGAAAGAAAAGCTTTTCTTCCTAAATCAAAGGCATCAATATTATGTATCGTAATGAGAAGGATGAGATTATTGTGCCCAATCATGGAAATGGTGGAGATTATTTCGAGAATCCAAGTTTGTCTTATTTGATAAACAAACTTTGATTGTAAGCAAAATGGTGAAAAAAAAGCTTTTCTTGCCAAACCAAAGGCATCAACATAGTGTATCCTAATGAGCAGAACTTAAATGTAGTGCCTAATCACGAAGGGAGTGGAGTTTATAATGAGAATCCTAGTTTGTCAAATTACAAACAAACTTTGATTGTAAGGAAAATGGCAGAAAGAAAAGCTTTCTTGCTAAACCAAAGAATGAATATTTTGTATCGTAATGAGGAAAACATGATTATAATGCCCAACCATGAAAAGAATAGGGATTATAATGTGACTAATGTTTGTCTAATTTGATAGACTAACTTTAATTCTAAGGATAATGTTGGAAAGAAAAGCTTTTACCATAAAAGCAAAGCATCCATATCATGTATCCTAATGATAACAATGTGTTTATAGTGCCCAATTAGGAAAATATTAGAGATTATTACTAGAAGCCAAGTAGGTCTTGTTTGATAAATAAACTTTGAATTTAAGGAAAATCGTGAAAAGAAAAGCTTTTTTTGCCAAACCAAAGCCTTTATTATAGTGTATCCTGATGAGGATTAATCACAAATAAAGTGGAGATTATTATAAGAATCCTAGTTTGTCTAACTTGTTAGAAGAACTTTTAATTCTACAAAAAATAGCAGACAGAAGAGCTTTTTTTACCAAACAGTGATATCAATACTATATATCCCAATGTAGAGAACGTAAGTATAGTGCCTAATCATGAAAAAGAACAGAGATTATTATGAAAATCATAGTTTTTCTCATTTGACGAATGAAGTTTGATTCTAAGGAAAATGCTAGAAAGAAAAGCTTTTCCTACCAAACCAAATCATCAATGTTGATATCCCAATTTGGAGAACGCGATTATTGTGTCCAATCATTAAAACAATGAATATTATTATGAGAATCCAAGTTTGTCTCATTCGATGGATAAACTTTGATTCTAAGGAAAATGGTGAAAGAAAAGCTTCCCCGACTAAACTGAAGCATTTATATCATATATCCTAGTGAGGAGAATATGTTATAGTGCCTAATCATGAAACTCATTTGACAAATGAACTTTGATTCTAAGGAAAATGGCATAGAGAACAGCTTCACTTGCCTAAGCAAAGGCTTCAATATTATGTATCCTAATGAGAAGAACAAGATTACAGTGACCAATCATGAAAAGAATCAAAATTATTACAAGAATCTAGCTTGTCTCATTTGACAAATGAGAAAAAATGGTGGAAAAAAAATATTTTCCTACCAAACCAAAGCATCAATATCGTGTATCCCAATAAGGAGAATGTGATTATAGTGCCTAGTCATCATAACAGCAGAGATTATTATGGAATCCAAGTTTGTCTTATTTGATGGCTGAACCTTGATTCTAATGAAAATGGAAAGAAAAACTTTTCTTGCCAAAACAAAGCATTCATATCTTTTATCCCAATGAGAAAAACATGTTTATTGTGCCCAATCATGAAAAAAATAGAGATTATTAAGAGAAAGCTTTTCTTTTCCAAATCAAAGCATCAATATTGTATATCCTAATGAAGAGAACGTGATTACAGTGCCCAATCATGAAAAGAATAGGGATTGTTATAAGAATCCAAGTTTATCTCATTTGACGGATAAATTTTGATATCAAGGAAAATGGCAAAAAAAAAAAGTTTTTCTTGCCAAACCGAACATCCATATCTTTTATCGCAATAAGGAAATTATGTTTATTGTGCCCAAGCATTGAAAGAATGGAGACTGTTACGAGAATCCAGGTTCATTTCTTTTGATGAATGAACTTTGATTCTGAGAAAAATGATGGAAAAAAAGTTTTTCTTGCCAAACCAAAGCACCAATAACATGTATCCCAACAACGAGAATGCGATTATAATGCCCAATCATAAAAAGATTAGAGATTATTAAAGAATCCAAGTTTGTCTCATTTCACAGGTGATGCTTAACTCTAAGGAAAATAGTAGAAGGAAAAGCTTTTCTTGCCAAATAAAAGCATCCATATCTTTTATCTCGGTGAGGAAAACATGTTTATTATGCCCTATCACAAAAAGATTGGAGATTATTAAAAAAATCTGTGTTTGTCTAATTTGACGGATGAATTTTCTTTCTAAGAAAAATGGTTGAAAGATAAGCCTTTTTAGCCAAACCAAAGCATTAATATTGTGTATCCTAATCAAAAGAACATGATTATATTGCCTAATCAAGAAAAGAATAGAGATTATTATGAGAATCCAAGTTGGTCTCATTTGATGGACAAACATTAATTTTAAGAGAAATGGTGGAAAAAAAAGCTTTTTTTCCCAAATCAAAGTACCATGTATCTTAATGACAAGGATGCGATTATAATGCCCAATCATAAAAAGATTGGAGATTATTAAAGAATCCAAGTTTGTCTCATTTGACAGGTAATGCATGACTCTAAGGAAAATAGTGAAAGAAAAAGCTTTTCTTGCCAAATAAAAGCATCCATATCTTTTATCTCGATAAGAAAAATGTGTTTATTGTGCCCTATCACAAAAAGATTGAAGATTATTAAGAAAATCCATGTTTGTCTAATTTAATGGACGAATTTTCTTTCCAAGGAAAATGGTTGAAAGACAAGCCTTTTCAGCCAAACCAAAGCATTAATATTGTGTATCCTAATCAGAAGAACATGATTATATTGCCTAATCAAGAAAAGAATAGAGATTATTATGAGAATCCAAGTTTATCTCATTTGATAGATGAACATTAATTTTAAGAAAAATGGTCAAAAAAAAGCTTTTTTTGCCAAATGAAAGCATCAATATCAGGTATCCCTATAAGAAGAACATGATTATAGCTCCCAATCATGAAAAGAATGGAGATTATTATAAGAATCCATGTTTGTCTCGTTTGATGGATGGACATTGATTCTAAGGAAAATAGTGGAAAGAAAAACTTTTCTTGCCATACTAAAGCATCTATGTCGTATATAGGAATGAGAAAAATGTGTTTACAGTGCCAAATCACAATGGGAACAGATATTATTATGAGAATCTAAGTTTGTCCCATTTGATAGACGAACAAAAAGAAAGCTTTTCCTGTCAAACCAAAGCATCCAAGTGGAAAGAAAAGTTTTTCCTATCAAACTAAAGCATCCACATCATGTATCCAATTGAGGAGAACATGTTTATAGTACCCAGTAATGAAAATGGTAAATTATTACGAGAATCCAAGTTTGTCTTGTTTGACAAATGAACATTCATTTTAAAGAAAATGGTGGAAAGAAAAGCTTTTCTTGCCAAACTGAAGGCACCAATATTGTGTATCCTAATAAGAAGAACCAGATTATAGTACCCAATTATGAAAGTAGTGGAGATTATTACAAGAATCCAAGTTTGTCTCGTTTGGAGAATTAACTTTGATTTTAAGAAAAACGATGGAAAAAAACTTTTCTTGCCACATCGAAGCATCGATGTCATTAAGCTCAATGAGAAGATGTGATTATAATGCTCAATCATGAAAAGAATGGTGATTCTTATAAGAATCTGAGATTGTCTCATTTGACAAATAAACTTTAACACTAATAGAATGGTTAAGAGAAAAGTTTTTCTTACAAACCTAAGCATCTATATCTTTTATCCCAATAAGGAAAACATGTTTATTGTGGCCAATCACAAAAAGAATAGAGATTATTAGAAAAATCTAATTTGTCTCATCTGACATAAGAACTTTGGTTCTAAGGAGATAATGGAAAGAAAAGCTTTTCTAGCCAAACTAAAGCATCGATAACATGTATCCCAATGAGAAGGACGTAATTATAGTGCCCAATCACAAAAAGAATTGTGATTATTAAAAGAATCCAAGTTCGTTTCATCTGATAGATGAACTTTAATTACAAGAAAAATGGTAGAAAGAAATGCTTTCCCTACTAAACTAAACCATCCATATCTTTTCTCCCAATAAGGAAAACAAGTTTATTGTCCCAATTATAATAAGAATTGGATTATAATGAGAATCCAAGTTTATCTCATTTGATAGAAGAACTTTTATTCTAAGGAAATGGTGAAAAAAAAAGCTTTTCTTGCTGAACCAAAGCATCAATACCGTGCATCCCAAAGAGAAGGATATGATTATAGTGCCCAATCATGAATAGATGGAGATTATTACGAGAATCCAAGTTTGTCTCATTTGATGGACAAACTTTAATTCTATGGAAAGTGCAAACCAAATCATCAATATCATGTATCTCATTGAGGAGAATATATCTCATTTAGGAGAACATGATTATGGTGCCTAAACATGAAAAGAATAGAGATTATTATGAGAATCCAACTTTATCTTATTTGTTAGGTAAACTTTAATTCTCAGGAAAATGGTGGAAAGAAAAGCTATTCTTGCCAAACCAATGCATCAATATTGTCTATCTCAATGAGGAGAAAGTGATTATAGTGCCTAATCATGAAAAAAAAACAGAGATTATGATAAGAATCCAATTTTTTCTCAATTGTCGAATGAACTTTAATTCTAAAAAAAATCTCAATTGAATGGCTTTTCCTACCAAACTAAAGCACCGATATTATGTATCCCTGTAAGGAGAATGTGATTATAATGGCCATCAAGAAAAGAATAGAGATTATTACAAAAATCTAAGTTTGTCTTATTTGACAGATGAGCTTTGATTATAAGGAAAATAATGGAAATAAAAGCTTTTCATGCCATAAAGCATCAATATCAAGTATCAAAATAAGCAGAATGCGATTATAGTGCCCAAATAGGAAAATAATAAAGATTATACTAAAAATCCAAGTTTTTCTCATATGATGGATGAACTTTGACTCTAAGGAAAATGGTGCAGAGAAATGGCTTCATTGCTACACTAAAAAATTAATATCGTGTATCCAAATGAGGAGAGCATGATTATAATGCCTAATCATCAAAAGAATGAAGATTATTATAAGAATCCATGTTTGTCTCTTTTAATGGATGAACTTTGATTCCAAAGAATATTTTGGAAGGAAAAGCTTTTCTTGCCTAACCAAAGCATCTATATTATTTATCCTAATGGGAAGAAAGTGTTTATAGTGTCCAATGACGAAAAGAATGGAGATTATTACTAGAATCCAAGTTGTCTTACTTAACTAATGAACCTTGATTCTAAGCAAAATAGTGTAAAAAAATGTTTTCTACGAAACCAAAGCATCAATATCATATATCCTAATAAGAAGAACGAGATTATAGTTCCTAATCACAAAATAATAGAGATTATTATAAAAATTCAAGTTTATCTTATTTGATGAATGAACTTTGATTTTATGGAAAATGATGAAAAGAAAAGCATTTCCTATTAAACCAAAGCATTAATATCATAGATCCTAACACAAAGAATGTGACTACAATGCCCCATCATGAAAATAATGGAGATTATTACAAGAATCCAAGTTTTTCTCATTGGATGGATAAACCTTGATTCTAAGGAAAATCGCATAAAGAAAAACTTTTATTGCCAAACCAAAGCATCCATATCATTTATCCCAATGAAAAGAATGTGATTATAGAGCCCAATCATGCAAAGAATGGCGATTATTACAGGAATCCAAGTTTGTCTCATTTAATAAATGAACTTTGATTTTAAAGAAAATAGCAAAAAGAGAAGCTCTTCTTGCCTAAGCAATGCATCCATATCATTTATCACAGTGGGAAAGACTTGTTTATCATGAATAGAATAGAGATTATTGCTAGATCCAAGTTTTTCTTAATTGATGGATAAACCTTGATTCTAAGGAAAATGGTGTAAAGAAAAGCATTTCCTACCAAACCAAAGCATCAATTTTGTGTATCCCAAAAAGGAGAACATGATTATAGTGCCTAGTCACAAAAAGAATAAAGATCACTATGGAACCCAAGTTTGTCTTTTTTGAGAGATGAACCTTGATTCTAATGAAAATGGTGAAAAGAAAAGCTTTTCTTGCCAAACTAAAGCATCCATATCGTTAATCCAAATGAAGAAAAAGTGTTCATTATGCCTAATCACAAAAAATGGATATTATTAAGAGATTTAAAGTTTGTCTCATTTGATGAAAGAACTTTGAAAATGGTGGAAAGAAAAGCTTTTCATGCTAAATCAAAGCATCAATTCATGTATCCTAATGTGGAGAAAATGATTATAGTGCCCAATTATGAAAAAAATAGAGATTATTACGAGAATCCAAATTTATCTTATTTGATGAATAAAATTTAGTGATAAAGAAAAATGATGGAAAGAAAAGTTTTTTGCCAAACTAAACACCCATATCTTTTATCCCAATAAGGAAATTAGGTATATTGTGCCTAATCACAAAAAGAATAGAGTCTCTTATGGGAATCCAAGTTTATCTCTTTTAAAGATGAACTTTGATTTTGAGAGAATGATGGAAAGAAAACTTTTCTTGCCAAACCAAAGTATCAATATCATGTATCCCAATGAGGAGAATGTGATTATAGTGCCTAACCATGAAAGATTGGAGATTATTATGAGAATTCATGTTTGTCTCATTTAAAAGACGAAGCTTGACTATAAAGAAAATGGTGGAAGGAAAAATTTTTCCTCCCAAATAAAAGCATCCATATCTTTTATCCTAAAAATGAAAACCTATTTATTATGCCTTATCACAAAAAGATTGGAGATTATTCAAATAATCCATGTTCATTTAATTTGATGGATGAGCTTTATTTCTAAGGAAAATGGTAGAAAGAAAGGCCTTTCCGGCTAAACCAAAGCATCAATATCTTATATCTTAATGATTATAGTGCCTAATCAAAAAAAGAATAGAGATTATTGCAAGAAACCACATTTGTCTCATTTAACAAATGAACATTGAATCTAAGGAAAATAATGGAAAGAAAAGCTTTTCTTACCAAATGAAAGCATCAATATCATGTATCCCTATAAGGAAAACATGTTTATATCACTCAATCATGAAAAGAATAGAGATTATTATGGGAATCCATGTTTGTCTAATTTGATTGATGCACTTTGATTCTAAGGAAAATGGAGAAAAGAAAAGCTTTCATTGCTAAACCAAAGCATTAATATCGTGTATCCAAAGGAGGAGAACATGGTTATAATGCCTAATCATTAAAGGAATAGAGATTATTACGAGAATCCAAGTTGTGTTTATTGATGAATGAACTTTGATTCTAAGAAAAATGGTGGAAAGAAAAGCTTTCCCTGCTAAACCAAGACATCCACATCATGTATCCTATTGAGGAATAGGTGTTTATGGTGCCCAATCATGAAAATGGTGGAAATTATTATGAGCACCTAAGTTTGTCTCATTTGACAAACGTAACTTTCATTCTGAAGAAAATAGTGTAATGAAAAGCTTCTCTTGCCAAACCAAAACATCCATATCTTTTATCCCAGTGAGAACAATGGGATTATAGTGCCCAATCATGAAAGTAATAAAGATTATTACAAGAATTCAAGTTTGTCTCGTATGATGGTTGAACTTTAATTTTAAGGAAAATGATGGAAAAAAAGCTTTTCTTGCAGATCAAAGCATCAATATCGTCTATCACAACAAGGCGATGTGACTATAGTGCTCAATCATGAAAAGAAGGGTAATTATTATGAGAATCCAAGTTTGTCTCATTTGACAGATAAACTTTAATCCCAAAGAGAATAGTGGAAAGAAAAGCTTTTCTTCCCAAACCAAACCATTTATATCTTTTATCTTAACGAGGAAAACGTTTTTATTGTGCTTTATCACAAAAAGATTAGAGATTATTAAGAGAATCCATGGTTGCCTAATTTGACAGACGAACTTTGTTTCTAAGGAAAATGATGAATAAAAAAGCCTTTCCAGCCAAACTAAAGCACCACTATCTTGTATCCCAATGATTTATTGCTCAGTCAAAAATAGCATGGAGATTAGTATGAGAATCCAAGTTTGTCTCATTTGATAAACAAACATTGATTCTAAGAAAAATGCCAGAAAGAAAAGCTTTTCTTACTAAACAAAAGCATTAATATCAACATGATTATAGCACCCAATCATAAAATGAACGAAAATTATTATGAGAATCCATGTTTATCATATTTGATGGATGAACTTTGATTCTAAGGAAAACGGTGCAAAGAAAAGTTGTATTGCTAAACCAAAATGTTAATATTGTGTATCTGTATGAAAAGAAATGTGTTTATGGTGCCCAATCATAAAAGTAATAGAGATTATTATAAGAATCCATGTTTGTCTCGTTTGATGGACAAACTTTGATTTTAAGGAAAAATGGTGGAAAAAAAGCTTCTCTTACCAAACAAAAGCATCAATATCATTTATCCCAATGAAAAGATATGATTATGGTGCTCAATCATGAAGAGTTGCGATTACTATAAGAATTCATGTTTGTGTCATTTGACTAATAGACTTTGATCCTAAAGAGAATGGTAGAAAGAAAAGCTTTTTTCCCAAGCCAAACCATCAATATCTCTTATCCCAATATGGAAAACATGTTTGTTGTGCTGAATCATGAAAAGAATGGCGATTATTACTAAAATCCATGTTTGTCTCAATTGATGCATAAACCTTGATTCTAAGGAAAATAGTGTAAAAAAAAGCTTTTCCTGCTAAACCAAAGCATTTATTTCGTGTGTCCCAACAATAAGAATGTGATTATCGCTCTTAATCATGAAAAGAATGGAGATTATTACTAGAACCTAAATTTGTCTCTTTTGATGGATGAACTTCTATTATAAGAAAAATAGTGAAAAGAAAGGCTTTTCCTATCGATACAAAGCGTCAATA
>JBBYHL010463958.1:0-14374 GCA_038381835.1 Adansonia madagascariensis | reverse complement strand
CAACTTATCTTGTCCTTGGCAATAACAGCATCTTTTCTGCAATGATGAAAATGTTTTCTTACAGAGCAAATTGCAAACCAGTGATGGAACTAAAAGTTAAAGAGCATACTAGAAAAGTGCATAAAATTTTGGATAAGATTTAGTTTTAAGTTCCTTGCATGAGACTCCTTCGTGCATGATATCTTTCATCTTAAATGCGTATGTTATTATCTTTATAGTAAACTTGTCCATTATAAGCACCTGTTAGTTGAAGAATCAAGCACCAATTGATAGGAAGTACACCCATTTATATGCTTCTCCACGCAATTATAAAAGAACATTATAACAATCTAAATCATCCATAACACCAGACACAGGTATATGAGTATACATTAGTAGATACGTACACGAGTGGCAGAATTGTTTTGTATCTGCATTGTCTTAGCTTACGTAAATTATGTACTTTACAAGCATTTAAACTCTAGAATAGAAATAAATGATTATCCTTACACGAATGATTGCTATTCCAAAAAGAACCTTATACTATAACGCACTAAGCCTAAAGTGAAGCTGTGCAGAATTGATGCAAAGATAACTAAAACTGCATTAAGCAGTAAGGCACATAAATTAAAATAAATAAATAAAAAAACAAGAACCATGTTTCTATAGGCACATCAACAGACATGCTGCATAGAAGCTTAACTATGAAGTCCCCTTTTTTTCCCTAAAATGTGTTAGTTCTCCACATCAGTAGGGGCTGATGGGATGTTATTGCTATTGCAGTAAGGTATACTTATGATATTTTGTCACTAACATAACATATTCTATTATATCCCAAAAATAAAGTGTAAGAAAGGAAGAAAAAACTATTGCATGTTTTGTGCAATTTTAGTGCATAAGAAACAAGCACTAGATCTTATTTTTATCAAAAGACAGAGCTTAAGTTAGATTTCAATTTAAGGTTTCTCAATTTTAATTTGGTAAAAAGAGATTACCAACAACCAATTGAAAGCCTCGAATTGTTTACATTTTCATTTATTGTCTGCATACTTGCCAAAACAGACAGGATAATGAACCAAACAAGAAATATTCATGTGTCTGTACCCCTCCTCCCTACTGTCTCCTCACCCCCCCCTCACCAACTCCAAAAAACAAGTAAAAAATTTAAATACTAAACAAGACAACCAACAATTCTGCTAGGGAGGGTTGGATAGCTTTGCCACTGAACTGGAGTCAATTTGCAGTTGACAGCAAGAGTCGATATGTGGTGAAAGAACATCAACTTCTGATTATTTTTAAGAAAACTGTATTTTGCCTTCACAAAAAATAAAAATAAAAATAAGTTCACGCCTACTCTCCGACATCGAACTCGATCATATTAAGCAAACTTACCATTGTCACACACGCAAACAAAAGGTTCAAATTCATGTCTTACTTTATAGAAGTTCAGAAACTCAAATCCTTTATACTGAAATCAGCCATAACTAAAGAGTAAATAAAATCTTTCCACATTAAAGCCTTGCAAATTTATTAAATTTCTCTCTAAAAGGAAAAAAAATTATACGCAATGACTCCACGTTGAAATAAAGAGCTGCAGTTCCAAAAATATAATTTTATGATAATTGGATAAATATAATTGGGTTGAGAGAATAATCCATGCAAAAGTGCTAGTTTTCTGTAATTGACCAATATATCTTCTTATCTTATTTACTCAGCAGTGAAATTATTTAATTAAAATGAGCTTATACGGACCAATGTCTCAATAGTAAGAAAAATCAAATAAAAGCCACGATTTCGAGAGAATTATACTAATATGACTCATCAAAATTGCAATGTATTCAACTAATTGGTATTTGCATTTCTGCCTGTCTGAAAAAAAAAAAAAAAAAAAAAAAAAACTACTTTCACCCCTTGTCAATGTTGCCAGGGCGTGGGCCTAAGCGCGCTTACACCTTAGCATTTGACAACAAAAGCACCTCTTACCGTTTTGGGTGAGGCGCATTTGATCAGGTGTACGCTTAGTGCACCTAGGCATGGTTTTTTAAGGTGATAAGTACAAAAAGATGATGTGTTACATTATGGTTGGCCTAAGTTAGAAAGCCCAAAGGAAGAAGAGTTTGAGCATATAGGCCCAATCACACGATTAAGGGCTAAAATAGTCAACTTAGTGTATTATGTGCTCAGTAAAAAAATATCCTTGAAGATTTTATAAGTATTTTTGACCAAAAAAGTCACCAGCATACAAATTAAGAAATTTTTAGTGTACAGATCATTCCTTAATTCTCAAGATTTTATGTTTTTTTTTTTTCAGGAAGGTTCTAATTCCCTAGCTTGCAAGGAAATTAATTTCATTGACTATTTTATTTTCTTTGTCAACAAGCAATACCTCAATTAATTATTTAGGATACAGTTTCCTTTCTTGTAAAGGCTTTTGGCCAAATCCTTTACTATAAATAGGAGACCTTGTGCTTATTTATGAGACATTTAGAGTTGGTCAATAAAGTTGGTAATTAGTTTTAGTTTTTTTTTCTTTTATCCAAGTCTTCTTAGTGGAGAGTTTGTGAGACTTATCTTTTAGGTTCCTCATCCCTAAAAGTGGTATCCAACCCTTGTATTGATTGTAGCAAGGATTCTTATCAATCATTCAAGGTTTATTCCTCCCATCCTTCCAACTTTTAGATATCAGATTTTATTTTTTTTGTTTTTGTTTTAAACCATTAGAGACTTATTTCCATTAAGTTTTATTCTTATAAGGCTTATCATTATTGGCATCAAAACTAAGGTTTTGGGGGTTTTAGAGTGATAAACACCATGTCAGAAGGTAGTGAGACTCATACACCACCAAATCCGAGATTATAGCAAGGAATGAGTTTTAAATGAGCTCATCTTGTAGCCCTTGAATGCAATAACGAAGAGCTTCATACATGCATAGATCAGCTTGTGCATATGGTGGAAAGATTGGTCGTGAATTAGCTACAACGATGAAGGGTTGATCATGATGAAAGTGATGAGTATGATGATCCGAGCATAGAAGATGAATCTGAATAAGCACCAAGGAAATGCTAGTAGCCAAGAACCTGTAATAATATCAAAATAAAAATAAAGATTCAACCTTTTGGATACAACATGTTGAGAAAGTCTTTAAGTGTCAAGAATGCACCGAGGCTAAAAAGGTAAAACTCGCAGCTCTAGAGTTTACTGATTATGCTAATCTTTGGTAGGAGAATCTAAAGGCATAAAGAAGGCATGAAAGAGAAAATCTAGTCTCAACATGGAGACTTATGAAAAGGCTTATGGAAAAGAGGTTTGTACCTTAATACTATAAGCAAGAGTTATTCCTTAAGTTGTAAACTTTGCAATAAGAAGCCTATTGTGTTGAGGATTATGTGAAAGAGTTTGAGATGTTAATGATACGGTGTAATCTACAAGAGCCTCAAGAATAAACCATTGTAAGATTCATTAGTGGGTTGCATAAGGAGATTGCAAATTCAGTGGAGTTACAACCATATGGCACATTGGATGATGTGATTACATTGGCTGTGAAGATTGAAGGGTAGCACAAGAAAGGTTTGTCTAGGGTAAGTAAACCTTACGCCTCATCTTCTTCTTCATCTTAGATCTCCAAAACAGTCACAAAACCTGAAAAAAATAAAGATCCTACTAAGGTGACTATGGTTGAAAAAGGGAAAAAAAGTTAAAAATTCCTAACCGTCAACAAGAAGCCATGACATCAAGTGTTGTAAATGCCTTAGGCTTGGACACATAGCTTCTTAATGTCCTAACAAGAAGGTAATGATCATTCATGAATTAGTTGAAGAAGTGGTTAGTGAAGATGAATTAGATCCAAAAGAAAAAGTGAAAGAAGAGTAAGTCACACTTTTGAAGAAGGAGAATTGCTTGTTATTCATCACAATTTGTCCATACAATCAAAGAAAGAGGAGAAATAGCAAGAGAATATCTTTCACACCCGTTGTAATATTAATGGCAAGGTATGTGGTTTAATTATTGATAGAGGGAGTTGCACTAATGTAGCCTCTACTACATTGGTTAATAAATTAAACCTTATTACTACTAAGCATCCATGTCCTTATCATTTGCAATGGCTAACCATGAGGGAGACTTAAGGGTTACAGAATAAGTGAAGGTGCCATTTACCATAAGAAGGTACAAGGATGAAGTAACGTGTGATGTGGTACCAATGAATGCTAGCCACATGCTTTTTGAAAGACCTTAGCAGTTTGATCGAGACGTTCTGCATCATGGGTGTGCAAACACCTATTTTGTTTCTAAGAATGGTAAACTATGCTATTGACACCTCTCCATCCTTCCCAAGTAATGCAAGAGCAATTGGCGATCTCAAAAGTAACAAATAAGAGCTTATTAGCCAACAAACTAGAGGAAAAATATGCTTTAATATCCAATAAGATCGTTTACTTGTTGATGGTTAAGGAGATTTCAGGGGAAGGTGAAGCTTTTCAAAGATTGATCTAATATGCTCTAATATCCAATAAAACGTGCATAGATAGTCGAGCTATTAATAAGATTACAGTCAAATATCACTATCCCATTCCATGGCTTGATGACATATTGGATGAGTTGCATGGCTCCTCAATCTTTTCAAAGATTGATCTCAACAGTGGATACCATCAAATTCGAATGAAGGAAGGTGATAAATGGAAAACAACCTTCAAGACTAAGTTTGGGTTATATGAATGGATAGTCTTGTCTAATACTCCTAACACATTCATGCTACTAATGAATTATGTTTTACAAAAATTCATTAGCATTTTGTTGTTGTTTATTTTGATGACATACTTGTCTATAGCAGGAGCTTTGATAAACATATAGAGCATCTTACAAAGGTGTTTGAAGTGTTTAGAGAAGAGAAGCTATTTGCTAACCTTAAGAAGTGCACCTTTTGCAAAGATTGTTTAGTTTTTCTTGGCTATGTCATTTCCCAAAATGGGGTGGAGGTTGATGAAGAAAAGGTTTAAACTATCAAAGAGTGGCCAATTCCCACCAACGTTGCTGAAGTTCAGAGTTTTTGTGGCTTGGCGTCCTTTTATAGATGCTTTGTGAAAAATTTTAGCACCATTTTAGCTCCTTTCACTGAGTGCATGAAGAAAGAAATAGAGTTTAAGTGGATTGACGCAGCACAGCAAGATTTTGATATGATTAAGGAGAAGTTAACTTTGGCTCCTATACTAGCATTACCAGATTTCTCTAAGACCTTTAAAGTAGAGTGTGATGCAGTAGGAATTAGGATTGAAGTCGTTCTTAAGCAAAATGGGTGTCATATTGCCTATTTTAGTGAAAAGTTGAGTGGTTCTCATCTTAACTACTCAACCTATGATAAGGAGTCTTATGCACTGATTTGGGCATTGGAAACTTGGCAACATTACTTATTGTCCAAGGAGTTCGTGATTCATACGGATCATGAATCATTGAAACATTTGAAGGGGCAAAGCAAGCTGAATAGGAGACATCCCAAGTGGATGGAGTTCTTGGAGACATTTCCCTATATAATCAAGTACAAGAAAGAAAATGTCAACAGCGTAGCTGTGCACTCTTGCGAACGTATGCACTAATCTCAATGCTTAAAACACGATTAATAGGGAAAGAATTGTACAAAGAGGACCCCGCAGTTCGCAAATATCTATAAAGAGTGCACGAAGGGAGCCAAAAGGGTTATTTTCAATATAAAGGATTTTTCTTCAAGTCTGGCTGATTATGCATTCCTTTTTGTTCAATTCGAAAGCTCATAGTGAGTGAAGCTCATAGTGGAGGTCTTGCTGGACACTTTTATGAAAAGAAGACATTAGAAGCATTGAAAGCATATTTCTATTGGCCAGTAATAAATCAAGATGGTCATAGAATTGTAGAAAGATGTGTCCCGTGCAAAAAAGCGAAGAGCAAGGAGATGACACAAGAATTATACATGCCTTTGCCTGTACCTAAACATCCTTGGGAACATGTAAGTATGGATTTTGTTTTACGTTTACCTAAGATATTACGGGAAAAAGATTCGATAATGGTTGTAGTGGATCACTTTTTGAAGATGTCACATTTCATTCCATGCCACAGAACTGATGATGCCAACCATGTAGCTAATTTGTTCTTCAAAGAAATAGTTCGACTACATAGGATTCCTAAGAGCATTGTTTCTAATTGTGATGCTATGTTTCTAAGCTATATGTGGAAGACTTTGTGGAAGAAGCTTGGAACCAAGTTATTATTTAGCACAGCTTGTCATCCACAAATTGATGGGTAAACTGAGGAGGTGAATAGAACACTTTCAGCTTTTCTTAGGACGATACTGAGCAAGAACCTAAAGAAATGGGATGGGTGCTTGGCATATGTAGAGTTTACTTACAATCGTAGTGTATACAACATTACTAAGCATTCTTCTTTTAAGGTAGTCTATGGTTTCAACCCAACTACACCTCTTGATTTAGTACCAATACCAATTAGTGAGAGAAGTTGTATAGATGGAGCTAAGAAGGCTCAAATAGTGAAGAATATGACAAGAAAGTTAGAGAATAGATCGAGAAGAAGAACAAAGCTTATGAAAGATTGACAAACAAAAAAAGAAAGCAAGTTTTATTCAAACTGGGAGATCTTGTGTGGATTTATTTTCACAAAGAGAGGTTCCCTAATCAAAAGAACTCTAAGCTGATGTCACGGGTTGATGGCCCTTTTAGGGTCCTTGAAAAGGTAAAAAATAACGCTTACAAGCTTGACCTATCGAAAAAATACAATGTGAGTACTACGTTTAATGTTTGAGATCTTACACCCTATTTGAAAGACACCTGGGATAATGGGGATGATGTGGATTTGAAGGCAAATCCTTTTCAACAAGGGGGAGATGATGTGCCACATCATGGTTAGCCTAAGTTAGCAAGCCTAAAGGAGGAGAAGTTTGAGTATACAGGCCCAATCACACTATCAAGGGCTAAAAGTGTCAACTTGGTGTATTATGTGCTCAGTAAAGAAGATCCTTGAAGATTTTATAAGTCTTCTTGAGCAAGAAAGTCAGCAGCATGCAAATTAGGAAATTTTTAGTGTATAGATCATTACTTAATTCCCAAGGCTTTAGGTTTTTTTAGGAAGGTTTTAATTCTTTAGCTTGCAAGGAAATTAATTCCATTGACTATTTTACTTTCTTTGTCAGCAAGCAATACCTTAATTAATTATTTAGGATTTAGTTTTCTTTCTTGTAAAGGCCTTTGGCCAAATCCTCTACTATAAATAGGGGACCTTGTGCTTGTTTATGGGACATTCAAAGTTGATCAAAAAATATGTGGCACATCAAGCCCACTTGATAGAAGTTATCTTTAATTTAACTTTTTTCATTGGATATATTGTTACTAGTAAGAACGAAGATAGCATCAAATTCTCTGCTTTTCAATATTTGAGTACACAATGATAGACATAAGACCTAGAAAATCATGCATATTGGCCAACAAAAAAAATTGCAAGTTTCATAGATAACTTAGACCACTCTTTAGAGTTTATGATCATAATTATATATCTTAAGCTTATATATATACATACATACATACAAATATGCACACATTTATAATGTTTTACTTCATTCAAGCGAGCATTTTTTTTTCACCTTGCGCTTAAAGCAATATAAAGGCTCTAGCACCTAGAGTGTGCCTTGCGCCCTCGACAACACTACCTCTGGTTGACAAAAATTTCAACGAATAGCATGGCCATTCCTTTAGTTTTAATCCTTGATAATTTGTGACTGATATAATTTAAGACATGACACAATAAAAGTTCTAAGAGTCCCAACAAATGGGGTTCACTGCCTTTAGCATCGCCATTCATGAAACATACAACATATCTTTTAATTCACACTATGCAAAGAAGCATACCTTGTCCAACAAGGTTAATGATAATAATCAACCATTAAACTTCCTAAGAATTCTTCATTTTTTTCCTTTTAAACCTTTACTTTTGGCAAAGCTTAATATTTATGAAAAGTTCAAGATATCAAATCATATATATTCCAAAAACCACATATGACATAAAAGAAAAGTGGCATATACCTTCTAACTTGAGTTTGTATCTCTTTTGTTGGTCGAGTGAAGCATTTCATGCAACAATCCTAAGCATACATCTAATTTAATTAGGGGAACAAAGAAAACAAATTACATTAAATACTTAGAGTAAAGAAACAAGATAGATCAAATACTCTTTTTGCTAAAAACTATAAAAGGGACTAAAGGTGCACTTTCTTACTAAGATAGACTCCAAGATGAAGAACCCTAAAACATTTAGGGGAAACCTTGAAATTTCGCATCATAACTTTGATATTAGGGTCTCTAAAACTTAAATCAACTATTTTTCGATCATAACTAAGAGGTTTGATTGTTTCAAACAGACAACTAGAGTGTCAATCAACAAAGTTTATTCTCATACAACCTATATAAGACTGTATTTTTTAAGAGAAAGATAATAATTGGAACAATAGCATAGTAGAATAAGAAATATGAGAGAAACTCACTTTCATGGGTAATTTGCTTGAAACTTTTGTACATGCCTCCAGAGGATGACCAACATGTTTCTAGCAATCTTGAACTCTGCAATATCAATTAATTCAAATAAAAATGAAGATTTGCTATTTCAATACCAAAACATTACGCAAATGGCAAAAACAACAGAAACTATGCAATCAACATTGATAATTGCTTAATTTTACATAAATTATTTTTCTATTTTAATATTTTCTAGTTATTTTTTATGTTTATCATAAGCATTAATTTTTCTTTTTTATTTTGCAAGATTTATTTGGACGAAAAATACAAAAGAAGTAGAAATTGGCTAAGTTAGGGTATTTATATCGATTTTGAATTCTAATGAGCTGATCTTGAATAACGTTAATTATGCTAGCAAAAGTTGGAAGAGAAAATTTTACTTGGGTTAAGAGTTTAAAAGCTAAAGTAATTACCTTTGAAGATTATATTTTAGATATTTATCTCTTGGATAAATGAAGAAAATCAACTCACAAATCTAACTTTATGGCTATATTCAGAAAGAAGATTACGCATAACCTCTTAAGAGATCAAGATAAAGTTGGAGATTGATTTTTTCTTTTTATTTTAATAAATTAATGTAATTATCTTTATTCCTAGCTTTAGTTGAATTCTTTCCTTATAAATAGCGGCGTTAAACAATTTTAATCATCTCATTCTTACTTTCTTCCTCTTTATTTTATTCATTGTTTTTTAAACTGTCTTTCTAAGTTTTTTATTTGGTAGTAAAAAGATTTGTAAGCTTTTGTATTATTCATCATTAGAAATAAATGAAGTTGCTTTCAAAGTCTTTTTTTTTTTTTTTTTTACAAATATCTTGTGTTTCTCTATTTAAATGTCATGGTTATATGATTTGAACTTCTAGGATGCATACTAGTGGTTTTCTCATATTTAATCTAGAGCTAGTTTAATCAAATACGTAATAGTTTAATTAGTTTTACATAAGTAGCAATTAACCTTAATGAGGATGGTCAAGTTTTCATTTTAAAGGTTATGAAAAATATAAGTCTTTCTTAAATAAAATCAGTTTTTGATTTTGTTAGATTGAATCAGTTAAACTTTTCTAGTTTTTAAAGCTATCTTTTAATTATATTCTAAAGCTTTTTTTAGGGTAGTTAAATGATAAGGGTTAATCATAATGCTTAACTTAGTTAATTAGGAAGTAAGGGAATATAAGAAAGTCAATACATGTTTGATTCCATGGTTGATTTATTTATTTAAAAAATGCATAAGAGTTTTCAACGATTGATGATGATACATTAGTAAGCAATATCGATTTTTACCAAGGTCTTTTCATCGTTGATTTTTTTACTTAAAACTATTTTCAAGTTCTTTTATTATGTTTTCAATCAAAAACAATTTAAAAACCCTTATTTAGTTTTATTATTCTTAACTACATTCTACCATTTTTCTATCACTTTGTTTATTTTCTTTCTATTCCCAAAATCAATTTTGTACTTCTGAAAGTCCTTGTAAGATACAATCTTTACTTTCTTACACCACAAGTCTAAAATCAAGCTAAAGGAAGTGAACATTATAAAAGGGTGGACAACTACCAAACATGTAGAAAGATCCTATATATATATGTATATACATATTTCAATCAAGTAATAATTGCTACCTACCTACAAAACAACTAGGGAGCTTTCATTTTAGTTAAAAAAATCGCGTATTTTCTCACAAATTTGGTTATCAAATTTTTACTTACGCAATGAAGTGGCTAGCAACCCTATTCTAAGGTGGGAACCTTACCTACCATTGTAAATTAACCTAAATCCTAAAAACTACTATATCCTCTGATAATGAGATTTTATTGGATAAACTCTACCAGTTGTCCTTAGTTTGAAACTGTTCCCTTTATCTGACTGAAGAACCTTTACTATCACGGTGTATGCAACCAAGAAAAATTCAATAACGCTAGTCTTCTTGGCTAATGTCCAAAATGTAGCTCTTATGAGTGGTCTTATAATACTAAAAGTACAACGTGGGATACTTAAGGCCATATGCTAAGATGAATCTAGTTCAACAATTTTTTTTCAAAAAAAAAAAAGGACAACTATATAAATAAAATGGAAAATGTTAAGGAAAAAAAATTCTTCTTTCTCGTCAATAATTTGGCTTATATTAGACTATTAGTATCTTTTAACCTGGTCTTTTGCTTTCTTTTCACATTTCCCTTTTTCTTTCTTTCTTTTTTCTTTTTTTTTTTGCCTTTCTAGCAACTAGACTTGTTCATGGGTCGGATCGGTCGAACTTAAGCATGATATTAATATTAAATATACTTATACAAACTCGGCTCAACCTAAAATATGGGCTTCCAATTTTGCCTAAGTTCGCCTATATTTGTAAATAGGCAATCCATTTTCATTTAGGTTAGCCTATAGTTGTAAATAAATAATCCAATTTCGTTTAGGTCCGCCCATATTAAATTGTTTTATAATTTATTTTTAAAAAAAATATTTTTTTAATTTAATCTATATTAATTTAATAATTTTTTATTAAATTTATAAATATAAATAATTTAACTTAGTTTTTAAAGTTTACATTATAATATTATATATATTGTTTATATGACAAAAATTATATAATACATAAAATATAAAATAAATATATATAATATAAGATTAAAATGGGTCGGGCTTGAGCTTTGAAAGTTAGACCAAAGGCCCGGCCCATTTTTTAAGTAGCCTAATTTTTTGTCTTAACCTATTTTTTTGTCTAAACCCTCTCAAATATCAGGTAAGCTTCCAAGCTTGGACAGGTAACTCGGTGCTTCGGTAGATCTACTAGCAACTAAACAAAGTGAGTGAAACTTAAGACAAGAGCCTAGCCAACAAACAAATAAATAAGTAAAGCTCACGAGATATTGTTACGAGGTCATCAAAAAAATGATTTTAACTAAACTTTCTTTTTAATATATTCAAGGTTATCATGTTAGACTCTATGTGGTCCACATGATAGTAAATGGATCAAGATAATTAAATCAAATTATTAAGGTGAAATTATAAAGTAAATCTTAATTCAGTTTAACTACTTTAGTGATAAGAGTTAAACTCTATTTCAGCAACTAATTAGAATACAGATTCCTTGATGGTAGGATACAACTCTAATTAGTCTTCTAGTATAGGTCCCTAATCTGGTCTATATAAATTGCCTGTGCACCATCATAAGGTAATTATCAAGAAAAGGATATAGACTAGAAGGCTTATACAGGATGTTCGTCTTCATGTATTTGGAGCGAGGCTGGATTCTTGATCAACAATGACTAGAGGTATGTTTTATTTAAATTATTACATATCAAGGTTGATCCTAATCAAATGAACTAAAAGTCCAACATTCTATTGACCAAACTACTCAACCGTCGGTGATAACATACAGGTTTTGAATGCCATGTGAATCAAATACGTAACCTTTTAGCTGAGATCAGTTTCGCTACCGTCACGCCACTTATCCACTCTTATATATATATATATAAAGTGATGAGATTTTAAGCGAACTTTCGGCGGCAACAACAATGTATGAAACAATTATCAGTAAGAGAGAGCAAAAAATTAAGTCTAGTTTAGTTCATCTCCGTTACTTTCTACTCAGAGTATTTCTTAAAGACTGTGGCTAGCGGCAAAGAAATTCATTAAAATGAAATCTCAAATCTTGAACACAACAACAATCATAATTGAACCATGAAATGACTTAAAATGAATTAAAAAGAGAAGGGAAAAGAAAAAACACTGAAGCAACATCAAAATCACCCATAAAATCTAGAATAAAAGCAAACAAAACAAAGGCCATTACGATGAGCGGGTCGGACCTACCTGGAAAAGGGGAAGTCACAGCCACTCTAATGCTTACCAAAACCTCATAATGAAGCTATCAAAAACAAGTTTTGAATTCATAAATTAATTTAATTGATAAAAACTATCAAAAAATACATTATAAATCGATAATAAGAAGATTATCCAATCAAATTTACAACTATTCTTTTTTTTTTTTGGATGAAATTAATTGAAATAAGAGAATATACAAGGAAAGACAATTTTCATAAATACATAACATAATATGCTATTACTATATATTAATAAGTGCTATTTAATAACATAGATTCAATGATTTGAAATTGAAATAAAAAATATATATTGTGATTATATTTTTAAAATGCCAATTTAATAAAATATTAAAAATTATGGAAATTATTTAAAGTCTTTCTAAATTTAGAAGTAATCATTTGTATTAGCTTTAATTTTAGTTTTTTGAAAATCTATTTTCATAAAAATTTTGTCCTTTAAGATTTTATATGGTAACAAATACCAAATTTCGAGTTAATTTGATGATATGAAAATAAATTAAAAGTTGATTTAACTTAATAGAAAATATTTAAAAGTTTATCCAAAGAGAAAAATATTATATATATGTATTAAAAGCTATTTATTTGCATCCTAATGCAACAAAGTAATTTATTACAAAATAAGACTTAAATTAGTGAGATAAAATATATTAAAAGATATTTATATCCTCATACAACCAAATAATTTATCACAAAATAATAAGACTTAAATTAGTAGGATAAAATACATTAAAAGTTATTACAAAATAATAACATTTGTAACCGAGCAATCTGTCCCGTCTCATAAATTTGGTTTGTATTAGATCAAGTTTAAGTATAAAGTTTTTGTGATTTGGATCAGCCTAACTCAAATCATTCTTTATGCAACAATATTATTTAAATTAAATTGTAAAAAATATATATTTTTTAATATTTTAAATAATAAAATGTACCTTCAAGCTGGAATAAGCATAACTAAAAGATTTAAAAAAAATTTTGACCGTGACCAAGAACATGTTTATAACCAAGTAGTCTCTTACTACCTTCATCCCAATTAAAATATTACATTTTGTATTTTTTTGTCAATTTTTTTTTTATTTTGACCTTTTATTATTTTACATTTATTTTGTTAAAATTTTGAAAAAAAAAATACATTCTAAAAACGTTGAACAAAGTAGTTTTTAAATGTATATTTTATGAAGTTTAATTAATCAAAATATTTAAAATAATAAAAATCAAAATTTGAAAATTTTGATAGAAAAAAATTAATTGTGACAATTTAATTATGATGGAAAGAGTACAAAATAGTATTTAAAGCACTTAAATTAGTGAGATAAAATATATTAAGACATATTTATATCCTAATACAGCCAAATACTCAAATGCATAAGTACCAAAACTTTTAGAATCATTATAGAGATTAAATCTATATTTTGAGATAAATATAAGAACTAGTCTTGGTTGTATTATATACATGTATACTCAAGGGAGATACCGCTTATATGTACATATTGGTTTCATGATATGTATAAAATAGTTGTCAAATATGTATAAGCTTCATCACCACCACCTACCACCGCACTTGCTTCCCAAGGTCTACTCTAATCTTCCTCTTTATAATTTCCCTCTGACATCTTGTTTAAAAAAGAGACAATATGATTAAAATAGAGATAATAGGATCATAATGTTTTTTATTTGTATTGCCACACATAGAGACTATTGTAAGTATCCTATTTATAGGCTCTACATAGAGTAAATTAACCTACAGAATAAATCAAAATAAATTTACAGCTATCATCTTATATTTACAGTAATTACATAGTGTGTACAGCTAGGAACTTCCATAATTCAGCTAAAAGTAATTAGCCAATATGCGATTAACTATTTAACACTCCCCCTCAAGCTAGTTCGAAAATATCTTCCATAGCCAACTTGCTAATTAAGTTCTCAAACTGTCCCTTGTTTAGTCCTTTAGTTAAAATGTCTGCAACTTGCTCCTTAGTAGAAACATATTAAATACAAATCAATCTAC
>JBBYHL010463948.1:0-14375 GCA_038381835.1 Adansonia madagascariensis | reverse complement strand
ACCTGGATCATTTCTATAAGATTCATGCATTCAAAGAGGGTTATATCAAAATAGTGACAAGTTAAGATCGAAAGAATTAAAACCAAGATAAGACATATCTAGTAAGGTACCGATTTCGGGTGTCGCGAAGAGGTTCGTACCTTATCGCGCGTAACCAACTCCCGAACCCAAACGGTGAATCTTTGCATTACGTAGACCACGGGATCGATGTTTTAAGTTTCGTAATGGAAAACATAGGTTTCAATAGGCATCCGATCATGCCTAGCCCAAAATGATCGGTGGCGACTCCAAGCATTGACCATTTCGCGATGGTCATTCGAGACCAATAAGATGAGTGATTCGTCTTATGGTCTATTTCACTTTACCACAAGTCGAGAATCTGTACATTCTCGTTCTCATCATATCACCAAAAAAAAGTCTCGGTCAAGAAGACATTTCCAAGCTAGGAAAATATTTTAGTCGTACACACTCATAAAGCCGTGAGGATCCAACCCGGAGTATGTTGTGAGAGCTTGGCGACTCCACTAGGGACAGTATAGAGAGTTAGGCCAATAACTAGCCATGTCTTTCTAGGTTCCCGGTTCTTTCGATCTTCGATCATTATTTAACCATGACCCTTTTGTCATTTTATCATCTAATCTTTTGTTTGACATGATTTTCAGGATTGTCTTATTTTTTGAATAATCATTAGCTTAATAAAAATAGTAATACGGAAGTAAACAAAAAGGTTTGCTCATTTCCCCATCACACACTATGCACTTGCATGTGCATTAGTGTCCTGCCAAACTCCATGGCATGGTTATAACCCAATCATTAAGAGGAAGTAAGCTATCCGCCTTCGTGAGTAACCCTCCACATAGGCATGGCAATAACTTCTTGGATGTAAATTACCTATGTCTCTCATGAGTAACCCTCCACATTTGCATAGGGAAATACATCCAACGGATCAAACCTGTTCTGCCAAACCCATGATGGGTTTAGGATCGGGGTCCCTCGACTGTCCTTACCGGATGGAGGAGCAATTCGGATACCTGTCTAGGTGTCAACTTAAACCTCATATAGTGAGCCCTATAAGCTAAACCATGTCAAACCATATCGAAACGTTGCTAGAATACCCAGAGAATAGGGTCACTCAAGGAAACATTCCTAACCTTTACTCCTGATTACCATAATTATGTAAGTGACAATGAGTATATAACTGTCACCCGCATCTGTATTTTTGTCATTTATTGAGACATGCCATTGTGCTGCCTGAACGACGGCTAACCTTTGTATAAATAAGTGATGGTGAACAAAAACCATCACTCATAATGTCTTATATTGTAAACCGTTATGCTGTCCGAGTCATGGCTTAACGTGCCTCTGCATAAGTGGTGATGAACGAATATTGCTACTGGTCATTTTTTTAACAAAATAAAATATAGCATCACCTTACGAAGGGCATATTGCATTTTGGCATGTTGAAATGCTGCCTATCTCTCGTCTCGGCACCTTAGCTGAGACGTTTGTTTTTTTCTTCTCTTTTGATGTTTTTAAATTTTTATTACATTTGTCTCCTATATGTTTCACTAACTCATTTTCTCTTTGTTTGTGTTTTGGTGCATGCATTATTTCATCATAACCATCATGACAATCATCATTTTGGGACAATTGTTCTGGTTCGGTGTTCAGCAAAGGGCATCATTTCTGGAGCAATAGCTTATCTCCACTATTGAGTCCTTTGAAAATATCAGAACATGGTCAGAAGCTCACCAATGTCAGGACGGGGACATTTTAAAGTCTGACTATGTCTCAGAAATGCATGAAAAAAGTCAATATCGGCTTTTGTCAGAATGATTGTCGAGAACTAAAGCACATTTAGGACAATTAGGATAGCAACATGAAAGAAGCCTTTGCTAAAAAGTACAAGAATATAGCTCTCTTACTTTGAGTTCAGTTAGATGAAGGCTTGTCACGAGCAGTGTCACAATTCTGGAATCTAGCCTACCAATGTTTCACCTTTAACCAATAAGATTTAGTCCCTACCATTGATGAGTACACAGCCCTTCTCAACATAGAAAGCTGCTCAACATAGAAAGGGCCAAGTCAGACTGAATTTACTATAAGGCTCTAACACCTTCTCCGTTCAAGAAAAGATTAAGGCAAATTCTTGGAGTCACAGAAGCATGGGTTGATAGTCATGTCAAAGTAAAAGGGAGTAGCGAATGCATCTCTTGGGCCAGCTTGAAAAAGGTAATTGTGAATCTTTCTGATCTGAAAAAAGCTCAAGATGTCTACGCTTTGGCAATCTATGGGCTCGTTATATTCCCAAAGACTTTGGGTTATGTAGAGGCATAGTCACAAATTTCTTTTCTCACCTATGTTGCAACATCAACCCTACTTCCACCATCATCGCCGAAACCATCCGTGCCCTCAGCTCTTGTAAAAGGACGGGAATAGGAAGGTTTATCGGGTGCGCCTCATTGCTCCAGATATGGCTTCTAAGTCATCTTTGTGTTAGGAAAAGAAGAGTCAGGCAAAATTTCTTCTTCAAGATCAGTCCTCTTTCCATGGCATTAGAGGAAGAATGTCATCAGGATAAGACATAAAAGCATTGGGTGGAGGAATTATGAAACATCAAGGAGGAAGAAATCATGTGGAGAGCCTCATGGGTGTTCCCTCAGTCGATTGTGTACAGATGTAGAGACTAAACTTGTATGCCGCTTTTGGGACTATAGGGAAATACCAGTTATGCTCTTTTTTTGGTGTTGCATCAATTCCAGTGCCAGCAATTCATCTCGTTCCTTGAAGATTTGGGACATTGGGATTTTGAGTACGGAGAGCCCAATTATAAAGCGAAAGTCCAGTTAGCTTTCCAAGCTTGGAAAAAGATCCATTGTATGGAAAGATATTAGAGAGGAAGCCCCACCATGCTTAGATACGAAGAATGGAGACTCCATTGTATCAATGATCCCTTGCCACCACCCAACTCTGGGGTACTGCAAATACTAATAAAAGAACTGCCTCTTGAGATCGAGCTACATAAGAGGGAGTTTGAATGAGAAAAGTCATCTTTCGCCATAAAAATCTCTCAACTTAAAGAGAAAAAGGGCCAGCTAGAGATGGACATCTATCTTAAGAGTGGTGAAATGGATCGAGTTGTTAAAGAAAGGGATTGCTTTAAAGATGACCTTAAGAGCCTAACCAAGGATTATGTGACACTTCGAAAAGCTAACAAGTCCCGACGCATTGGCACGACATCAGTCGAATGGGAAGCGAAAGTTGCCACTCTCAATCACAAACTGAATCAGCAAAAAGAGGAAGTCAGAACCAGCAAAGAAAAGTTTATGAGGGCATGTGCTCTTGTTTCCACCCACCAATGAAAGAATCAAAGACTCGAGGCCCAAATGTGAGATACGAGAGCCACCAGGTTTGAAAATGAAGCCCTCGTTCATAGAATTCGGGAGTTAGAATAGTTTCTTTAGGATTATCAAGGTCATATTAATGAACTAACAAAGGCTTACGAGCAACGTGAACTAGATTAGCAAGCGACAATCGAGCAAGCATATCTGAACTACCTAGAACAACATCAGCACCTCACTCAACAAGTTCAGATGGCTTAGCGAGAGGCAGATGACATGATTGAAGTAGCTCGATCCATAAGGCGAGACATCGCACCTGTTGGAGATCGTGAGCAATAACTTTTGGGTTTCCTTGATTGTGTGATCACACAATGTAATCATGTCAGATACTTTCAGATGTAATCATGTCGTAAAAGAAAAACTCCTTTTTATGACTATATGAATGATGTTATTGACAAAGCTGTTCCAAGAATTAATTGACTCCAATGCATATGCATATTTAATTTCACCATATTTTTTCATTGCAGTTGCATCAATCATTCATTATCTCAACTCATTATCGTATCATAAAATACATTTAAAAAAGAAGTCTAATACGAGAATTGGGCTATAAAAGTGCAAGGGATTCTGAGATCAATTAAGAACACAGAACCTTACATCACGTGCTGCTACAACACACGATGCCGTAAGCAAATCATGGAGAGTGATCATGAAGCTTGTATCGAGTGACTTTAGCTAATGGTCAAGGAATCACAGGACTAGATGCAAACTCAAATGGCGAGACTTATGGAACTGATGATATCTTCTCTGAGAGAAAAAAGGTAAGCCAGCACTGCTGAAACAAGGAATGATCCTCCCAATGGTGAAAGTCCCCCTGCCAATAATCCAGAACCTGCCCAGAGGGAAACTAGACAAGAACAACGGCCTACTCCTACACCTGCAGCTCAGGCTCCACCGGTCATCTACCTTAATCCTATTGGGGTAGGTCAATTCATTCCTATTACTTAAGGGATGAATGCGGGAGTCTCATAAGCAGATCCAATAACTATTGACCATGAGGAACCGGAGAAAATAGAAGGTCAAAAGTCCCCCATGACTGCGGAAGTAGTGAATAAATTCCAACTACTAGAAAAACACCTCTAAGCTATTGAAGGGAGTGACAAGTTCGGAGCTCTTAACGCACAATCATTGTCTTTGGTGTCTAACCTTGTCATTCCCCTAAAGTTCAAAGTCCCAGAGTTTAAAAATTCAATGGAACCACCGACCCTTCTATTTATGTTCAAATGTACCTACGAAAGATGGCTGGGTACGAGAAAGATGAAAAGCTCCTCATCCATTGCTTCCAACATAGCCTCATTGGGGTAGTAACTCGGTGGTATATCGAGCTAGAAAACGTGAAAATCCAAGCATGAGCTGATTTGGCTAAGGCCTTTCTGAATCAATACCAGCACGTGTCGGATTAGGCACTGAATTGACTTTCTTTGATGAATTTCGAGAAGAAATCCACTGAAAGCTTTAGGCAATACGCCCAAAGGTGGAGAGAGGAAGCAGCCCTTGTCTAGCATCCCTTTACAGAAAAAGAGATGACAGTTACTTTCATCCACACTTTACGCGCCCCTTATTACGAGAAGCTCATAGGAAATACCACAAAAAAATTTGTCGACCTCGTCCTCTCTAAGGAAATGATTGATGCAGCCATTAAGAGTGGTAGAATGTCGGTCGAGGAAATGTCTGGATCAAGCAAAAAGCCTGTGGCCAGTAAAAAAAAGGAAGGAAAGGCCAATGCTATAAGTTATGCTAGCTTATCTCAACCGAAACGACATCAAACACCCAACCCTCACTACCTAAGCACGCTGCATTCTCGCCCTATCACTATACCCCCTCAGCCAATTAATGCCATAACCTATAACCCATCATTTGCAATCCCATCCAACCCACCATAAAGCTATCCTCCACAAGTTCACTAACGTACCAATCGAGCAACCAATAATGTACTTGGCAATCGAGGTGCAAATCAATAAAGACAACATTTTGATCCTATCCCTATGACCTATAAAAAGCTCTAGCAGACCTTGCTTCAAAATCATTTAGTGGCCCCAATCTATGTCCCAGAAAAAAAGCTGCCCTACCCACCATGGTACAACCCTAACGCCCACTATGAATACCATGCCGGGGTAGCAGGACATGACATTGAAAACTGCATATCTTTCAAATGAAATGTACAAAATCTAATTAATTCAAAAGTCTTGCAGTTTGGGATGAATTAAGGACCAAATGTTGCTGCCAATCCTTTACCAAACCATACTGAGCCAGCTGCAAACATGATCGACATTGAGAACAAACATGAAGTAAAGGCAAGCATAGAGGATGTAAGGATGCCAATGTTCTTGGTCTGGCAAACATTGATTCAGGTCGGGTTGCTTAAAGCAACAGAAAAATTGGAAGATAATCCTAACAACTTTTGTGACTTCCATACAGTTGTAGGTCATACCCTACAAACATGTAAGGAGTTCAGGTCCATGGTTCAAAGAATGATGAATGAAGGCCAGATAGAATTCTATCATGAGATCACACCTACTGCTGAATCTATCAATATGATAGAAGATGAAACCACGAAGCCACCTTATGGGAGAAATCGACTGCTCATTCTTTATGGCAAGTCAAGTTCTAAGGTCAGTTCTTCGACACCTACACCAAAATTGGTTGTAGAAGTACATAAACCATTCCCGTATAAGAGTAATAAAGCTGTTCCATGAAAATACGAGAATCAGGTAGTGATGATTGGAGAACTAACTCCCTCAACTGCTGCTATAGAACTATCAGGAGTTAGTCATCTAACCCGTAGCGGTAGCTGTTATGGTCCCCTAACTCAAGAAAAGTAGAAGATTGATTATCTCCAAGCACCAGTACCACTCAGGCCCAAGCAAAGAATTTTGAGCCTGAAAAAGTCAAGGAAGCAGTGAGTAAAAGAGAAGCCAAGGAGTTTCTCAAGTTCATCAAGCACAGTGAATACTGCATTGTGGATCAGTTAAGCAAACAACCTGCCAAGATTTATGTGCTATCTCTGCTTCTTAATTCAGAGGTCCACTGAAATGCATTACTGAAGGTGCTAAATAAAGCATATGTGCCCTCGAATGTCTCCATAGAAAAGTTAGATCGGCTAGTGAATAACATCATGGTCGATAATTATATCTCATTCACCAATGATGAGATCCCACCCGGAGGCAGGGCAGTTATAAGGCTCTGCATATCACTACCCATTGTAAGGGACGCATTTTGCCTAAAGTACTTATAGACAATGGGTCAGCCCTTAATGTCATGCCTATGACTACATTAAACAAACTCCCTATCGATCAGTCTAACATCAAAAGTAGCCACACATTAGTCCGAGCTTTTAATGGAATGTGTCGTGGAGTAATTGGAAATATCACTATCTAACTTCAGATAGGCCCATGTACATATGAAGTGGACTTTCAAGTTATGGATATTAATCCTTCTTACAACTGCCTATTGTGAAGACCATGGATACACTCCACTGGAGTCATCTCATCCTCTCTCTATCAGAAGCTTAAATTTATGATAGATGACAAAGTAGTCACCATTGGAGCAAAAGAAGAAATGATCACCACTACTTTCATCAAGGATATCTACATAGAGCCTAGTAAAGATGCTCCGGATTCATCGTTCCAATCCTTCAAGTTTGTCAATGCAACATTTATGGGAGAAGGATTGCCAATAGTCAAACCCCATCTATCAAAGAGTACCCACTCAGGTTTAAAAATAACTATTAGCAAAGGTTCCCGTGCTGAAAAAGGGCTTGGCAAAAATTTGCAAAGGATGGCCCGAGCCTTATAGGGCACCACTCAAGCCAACAAAAGAGGTTTTTTAAGGCCAATGCACACTCAAGAAAGTGGCAAGAAAAGAAGACCTATAACCAAGAGATAACACGATCATTAGGTCGAGAGGATGAGTCAAAGCTGACAATATTTCCATCTCTCCATGAGATATTTCATTCGGGAGGACGAATTAATCCAAGCCAATCGGAAGAGCAAAAGGCCAAAGATGTCTTGGTCATCCTAAACAGAGCATTTAACAACCTCTATCTCCAAGATACCAAGCCATAAATTTATGTCCTTCCACTAGGACCTGATTTTGATGATAGGGTCATGACGGAAGCCTCTGCACTTTTCCTATCCATTTCATGTAATGTCAAGAAATGAAAACCTACCTGCCCTCGCCCAAGGGTAGATGGGTGTCCTATGTAAAGGACATTTTTATCGAACATTATCAATGAAATAACTTTTGCATATATATCATTCCATATTGTGTATTACTTTTCAACCTTTTTGTCTCTGTGACTCTTTTGCCTTCATTTTTATCCAAATCCCTTAGTGGTGTGTGTGCCTTTTGTAATGTTTATTTCTTTGCCCTTTCAGGTGTCCTGACTATAGTGACATAGATGTGTTTGATGGGTCTTTAAAGATTGATTTTGAACAGTCAATTTACACTAGTGAAGCCGATCATGAAGAAGATTACGAAAAAAGCTCTGTACCATCAGACCTCTTACGATTAGTTGAGCAAGAGGAGAAGCAGATCATGCCCCATAAAGACTCAACGAAAGTAATAAATCTGGGTACTCAGGAGGATCGAAAGGAGGTAAAATTAAAACATCAATAAAGTTAACAACTAAGACCAAGATGATATACCTACTCCAGAAGTATCGAGAAGTATTTGCTTGGTCATATCAAGACATACCAGAAGTAGACACTGATATAGTGGTCCACAAGCTTCCCGTCAAGCCTAAATGTAAACTAGTTCGGCAAAAGTCAAGGAGGATGAAGCCAAAAATGCTCTTCAAAATTAAAGAGGAAGTCAAGAAGCAGTTTGATGCAGGGTTTATTGGAGTAGCCAAATATCCAGAATGGGTTGCCAATATAGTCCTAGTCCCAAAGAAAGATGGCAAGGTACGAATGTGTGTTGATTATCAGGATCTAAATTGAGCTAGTCCCAAGGATAACTTTTCGCTACCCTATATCGACACTTTGGTAGACAACACGGCCAAGAATTCTTTATTCTTTTTCATGGATGGATTCTCAGGCTACAACCAGATTAAGATAGCACCTGAAGACATGGAGAAAATAACTTTTGTAACTTTATGGGGGACATTTTGCCATAATGTCAAGCCTTTCGGACTTAAAAATGTTAGGGCAACCTATCAGCGGGCCATGGTAGCCCTATTCCATGACATAATGCATAAAAAAATTGAGGTCTACATTGATGACATGATTGTCAAGTCAATGAAAGAAGACGAGCATGTCACAGACCTTTAGAAACTTTTTGAACGGCTATGAAAATTTCAACTTAAATTAAATCCTACCAAGTGTACCTCCAGAGTCATTTCGAGTAAGCTTTTAGTCTTTATAGTCAGCGAAAAAGGGATCGAAGTTGACCCAGACAAAGTCAACACCATTTAAGATATGCCACCACCTTAAACCCAAAAAGACGTGAGAAGCTTTTTAGGGAGACTGAACTACATTGCTAGATTCATATCCTAGCTTACTGATAAATGTGACCCTATCTTTCAGCTTCTTCGCAAACAAAATCTAGGAGAGTGGAATGAGGCATGTCAAGAAGCCTTTTATAAAGTCAAGCATTATCTGTCAAGCCCACCAGTGATGGTGCTGCCAGTGCCCAGTCAACCTTTAATCCTTTACTTGGCAGTCTTTGACAAGTCTATGGGTTATGTATTAGGGCAGCATGACGAGTCAGGAAAGAAGGAACAAGCAATATACTACTTAAGCAAAAAGTTTACGGAATACGAGTGCAATTACTCCGCAGTTGAGAAGTTATGCTGTGCTTTAGTATGGACATCCAAAAGACTTAGGCAGTACATATTGTATCACACTACGTGGTTGATCACAAGGCTTGATCCTATTAAGTATCCATGCGAAGCCCCTGCACTATCAGGAAGGCTAGCTAGATGGCAAGTCCTTCTTTTTGAATACAACATTGCCTATGTTAGTCAAAAGTCCATCAAGGGTAGTGCAATAGCTAACTTTTTGGCAAGCCAAGTGGCAGATGACTATGAACCCTTAAATTTTGACTTCCCAGATGAAGATCTAATATGCATTTCAGAGAAGAAAGATGCCTCCAACCAAGATCAATCCTGGAAGATGTATTTTGATGGAGCATCAAATGCTCTGGGACATGGAATTGGGGCAATATTGATGTCACCCGACGGAAGCCATTATCCATTCATAGCAAGACTAAATTTTGACTGCATAAATAATATCACAGAATATGAAGCTTATGTCATAGGGCTTCAAGCAGCCATCGAGCGAAATATCAAGATATTATGGGTGTTTGGTGATTCGGCCTTAGTCATCTACCAATTGAAGGGAGAGTGGCAAACTCGCGATGCCAAGCTGATGCAGTATGGGAAGCTGATAGCAGAATCAAGAAAGAATTCGATGATATTAGTTTCTGACACTTACCTTGAGAAAAGAACGAAATAGCTGATGCTTTGGCAACATTATCATCCATGTTTAAAGTCAACCAGGAGTCAGATGTTGCTCCCATCCAGATGAGCATCTACACAACTTTTGTTCATTATCATAGCATCGAGAAAGAGAATGATGGCCTACCGTGGTAGTATGACATCCTTTGTTACATCAAGGATCAGCAATATCCCAAACAGGCAACCGAGAATAATAAGAGAACTATCAAAAGGCTGGCTATGGGATTTGTTCTCGATGGAAAAATCTTGTACAAAAGGGGCCACGATCAAATATTGCTCAGATGCGTTGATACTCCTAAAGCCAAAAGGATCCTAGAAGAAGTTCATGAAGGGATTTGTGGCACGCATGCTAATGGACATTGGATAGCTAAGTAAATCATAAGAGCAGGTTATTACTGGTTGACCTTCAAAAGAGACTGAATCAATTATGCCCGAAAATGCCATAAGTGTCAAATATATGCTGACAAGATCCATGTCCCTCTGACGCCACTTCATGTCATGATGGCCTCATGGCCTTTCTCTATGTGGGGTATGGACATGATTGGGCTAATCACCCCCAAAGCTTCCAATGGGCATCGTTTTATCTTAGTAGCAATCGACTATTTCAATAAGTGGGTGGAGGCTGCCTCATATGCTAATGTCACTAGATCGACCGTTTGTAGGTTTGTCAAGCAAGACATCAAATGTAGATATGGCCTCCCAAACCAAATCAACACAGACAACGCAAGCAACTTAAATAATAAAATGATGCAAGCCGTTTGCTCACAGTTCAAGATCCAGCACCATAATTCTATCCCTTATTGCCCAAAGATGAATAGGGCAGTCCAGGCAGCCAACAAAAACATCAAAAGAATCGTTGAAAAAATGGCCTAGACTTATAAAGACTGGCATAAGAAGCTATTCTTTGCACTTCATGCCTATCGAACCTCAGTTCGCACTTCCACGGGTGCTACTCCATTTTCTGTTGTCTATAGGATGGAAGCTGTATTGCCTATTGAAGTTGAGATCCCTTCTCTCAGAGTCTTGATGGAAACCAAACTTGAAGAAGCCGAATGGGTCAAGAACAGATATGACTAGCTCAACCTCATCGAGGAAAAAAGCATGAAGGACATCTGCCATGGTTAAATGTATCAAAGATGAATGATCAGAGCCCTCGATAAAAAGATGCATCCATGATAATTTCACCTAGGCGAATTGGTATTAAAGAAGATCCTCCTAATTCACAAAGACGTGTGAGGCAAATGGACCTCTATTTGGGATGAACCTTATGTCATGAAGCAAGCCTTCTCTGGAGGGGCCCTAATCTTGTCAGAAATGGACGGCAATGTCTTGCCCAACCCAGTCAACTCAGATTCTGTCAAGAAATATTATACATAAAAGGCGAAAACCTGAAAAGGCATTTTTCAAAAAAAATAAAATAAAAAAAGAAAACAAACAAAAAAAACAAACAAAAGAAAACAAAAAGAGGTCTAGATGAAAATCTGAAAAGGGCATCTAGGCAACCAACCCAACTATAGTTGAAAAGCTGCAAGGGCAACTGGAAAGGATTAATTTTGATGGGACATGAATTGAGAACACCCACAAGACAATGCAAAGCAATCCTAGAGATCTTTCGAAGATCAGCTCATGCTAGGCACATTTATTATTCGAGAAGGATTCTGAAAAGCACCTAAAGAGCATCCATGTCATGATTGTCAGAGGCATCTTTCGCCCAAAAGATCATCTTTCTCACTACCTTATCAATTGCTTATCAAATAGTATATTAAGTTATGTCTCTTTGTTGTCATAAATAAATATTACCTTGTTTTTTTTAACCCCTGTACAATTTATGTTACACTTGTCATTTAGTTGATAATATTTGATAATTAACTAAAATATGCATTAGGATATCTTGACATACATCAAAAGGAAAAGAAAAGCACAAGGAACTCTACTTATGCCCCAATCATCAAGATTATGCACTTGTCACGTCTAAACACCCGTTCAGCATGACTATACACCAAACCATTTCTTGCTTTCACAAGCCTTATCTCAAGAAAAACCATTTTAGGCTAACCAAAAAATCAACCCATGTATTCTATTAGAATCCTATCAAAACCAAAGACATCAACCTAATCAGTTGAATAGTCTCCAAATTGTTGACAATGCCTTCCCTTTGTCAGGAAAATAATTGAGCCTCTCGAATTGAGAAATGTAATAGTCCAAGTTTTTGAGACTAAATTTTTGGTCATATCCCCAATAGAACTAGGACAACCTACAATCCCCAGCAGGATAAGGAAGATTCTTGTCCATAGTGGCATCAAAGACAAATCGTCATCCCTATGAGAGTTTGAATGACATATAAGGAAAACTATAGCCATCTTTCGTATTATACTTCATATTATATAATCATGATAGTATTCCACATCATGCATTCACATTACCATCATATATCATTTTTACAATATCAATTCAAGCCAGGTTTCTGAACCTCCAAGGAATTCCTGGTAAAAACTCTAAGCTTCGCAAACCAAGTTTCATTCAAGTAAGGTCCTTCTCTTCTTACCACCTCATGTCGAAAGTGCTAATGGCAAGAAATTATTGTCTAAAAACTATTGTCAAAAACTTCTATCAAGAACATTCTTTAGAAGCTTTGTCAAGAATTTTTGGCATAAACTAGTGCCAAAACCTTTTTCATCAAAAAATTTTGTCATGAAATTCTAAAAGCTTGTAGTAGAAGTTTTATCGAAAACTTTGACACCACAAGTCAGTGGCACCCTTTTCAAAGCCCACAAGTCATGGCACCCCTTAAAGCCCACAAGTCAGTGGCACCCTCTTCAAAGCCCACAAGTTAGTGGCAGTTTTTTAAAGTCCACAAGTCATGGCACTCTCTCAAAAGCCTATAAGTCGTGGCAACCCTTTAAGCCCACAAGTTAGTGGCACCCTTTTCAAAGCCCACAAGTTAGTGGCGCTTTTTATAAAGCCCACAAGTTATGGCACTCTCTTAAATGCCCATAAGTCATGGCACCCCTTAAAGCCCATAAGTCAGTGGCACCCTTTTCAAAGCCCATAAGTCATGGCACTCTCTCAAAAGCCCACAAGTTATGGCACCTTTAAAGCCCACAAGTTGGTGGCACCCTTTTCAAAGCCCATAAGTCAGTGGCACCTTTTTAAAGCCCACAAGTCGTGGCACTCTCTCAAAAACCCATAAGTCATGGCACCCTTTTCAAAGCCCACAAGCCATGGCACGTTTTAAAGCCCATAAGTTATGGCACCTTTCAAAGCCCACATGTCAGTGGCACCCCTTAAAGTCCACAAGTCAGTGGCACCCCTTAAAGCCCACACGAGTTGGTGGCACTTAAGTCTAAGTCAAAGCCTGCACGAGCTGGCGGCACCCATATCAAAAATCCACATTACTCCGTACCTGCCTAAGGGGGTCAAACCTTAGAAAACCTAACACCCTAATGTTCTAGAAGTGTCAGTCCACCCCGGATAAAATTATGTCTATTTGTCTTTGCTCTATTCCTGATTCTCAGCAACGATCAAAGAGGGGGAGCTGTAGTCACCTTATTTTGTCTGAGCTAATTTTTAGTAATCTGGAGCATGGCCGTAAGAGGGGGCGATGATCGTTGGCCGATGAACAGTATTTTGAGGACGTTAAGAAGGCCTAGGGATCATATCAAAGGTAAATGCAAAGACATGGCATCAAATAACGTAGTCCAAGATATGTATCAAAGATACAGGACCTTATGTATCAACAGTAGGCCATGCCAGGACCAAAACAAGCATTCTATAAAGAAATGTATTAATACATATCAACATATATCGATACAGTGGTTCATAGTATCGATACAATGGTTTATAGTATCAATACAAGGATCATTATATCAATACAATGTTTATTGTATAGATACACACAAGGTTTTTGGACCAAATGTATCGATACATTACGGTCTGGGCACTTTTGACTCATCCACCATTGATCCAAAACTCGATTTTAACTCATTTCTTTGCATCAGGAAAGATTAAAACACATGTCAAATTATGAATTTCAACTTTTAAATTAGTCAAAACATTTTTTTAAGTCTAAATTCGATCAAAAGGGTTAATGTCATTTGATTACTCTACTTCTCCCTAGTTATTGGCCAATGTCGCCATCAGCCACCCTATTTGCTGGAAAATCACTTTAGCATTTAATCCAGCCATCCTATGGTAGCAAGCTATTCCCTACAACCACCATATAGCCACCATGCTAACATCAACGTGTCCCCCTTGAGAAATGGCCAAAAACACCTTCAATTTGGCTCCAAAAGGCTGGTATAAATGGACCACTTCTATCTCAGCAGAAAAAGGATAGATTCTAGCTCATTTACACTTCCAAAAACAAATTCATACACCAACTCAACCTCTACACACTCTAAAAATCACCCGCAACCTCTACACACTCCAAAAATCACCCTTATCCATACCAGAACCAAAACCTCATTGTTTCTCTCTTTTTCTTGCTTATTAACAACAAGGAAAAGAGGGAAATTCAA
>JBBYHL010463937.1:0-14376 GCA_038381835.1 Adansonia madagascariensis | reverse complement strand
CTGAATTGACATCATTTTGTGAAGCACGCATGCTAAATGTTTTAATAATATAAGAATGTTTCCAAAAAGCAAATATTTAAAAAATGATGCTAAAAAGCCTCGAGAATACTAATGATCAATGTTGACAATGAGCTGGTGCCCTTGCATTCATTTCCTTATGAATAAAACCATGATCATTTGAAAGAGCTAACAATTTAAGGAAGTAACTTAGTTCCTAAATCATGAGTCCCTAAGTAAAGTGCAAAAGAAGAAAAACCATTGGTATCACCTATGGGAATTACTAAAATTTTGCAAAAAGAAAAACAATTTTAAAGAAATTTGGGACATCTAAAAATCCCAAAGTACCTTAGATTATCAACCCTCAGTTGCATAAACGGAGTTCAAAAATTAAATTCATCCTCTTTACATTTTCATCTTTCGTTGTAAAATCCGTCACGTCTAATTTTGGTACCTATTTAAGAGCTAATGGTTAGGAGAATGAAAGGAACACCAAATTGGTCTGATTTTTTTAAAAAAATCATGTTTCATACACCTTGGACCATTCGTGCCTAGGAAAATGAGGCATGTATCCTATCTTCCATGAAATTTTTGAGTCAACCAAGGTTTTTCAAGCTTTTTAACCCATCTTGAGGAGAACCCAAATTATGATTCAGGAAATTTTCCAAAAAAAGCTTATTAGTTTTTAAAAGACTTGAATATCACGTGATTTTAACTTAAAGATTTTAGACAAAATACATTTAAAAAAATGTTTTCAAAAACTTAAAAATGTGTCATAAAAGGAAACAATGGTTTCTCAAATTGAAGGCCAACAAATTAGAATAAAACCTAACCTACAAGAAAGAGAAGATGAAATGAAAATTTGACATTCAGAGTTTGAAACTCATCCAGGTATGTAGACCCCTAATTTGGTCTAGTTCTTTTTCCAATAATCTTAAATATCTAAGATTGAAAACTTAATAGCCACCCAAATCAAGGATGACCCTTTTTAGGAAGACTAGACATTTTCACAATCTATTCAGTTATACTTAACTGGTCGATTGTGCATGTGATAGAAAAAAAATGTTATTTTAAGGGCTAATCTCTGATAAAAAGGATAAATATTGAAGAGAAAATTTGTTTTTGAACATTTTCTTATCAAATTTTGGAAATCCATTTTCACTAATGTTATTACAATCAAATTTCCTATTTTTGGAATTTTTTATAAAAACTGAGAAAGTTGGCTGTCGTATATTTTTTATCAATACCTGTGTGGTATTTTTACCGATATGCATTCTAAAAAAATAGAAATATTCAAGGAAAAATTTGTATTATCATTTTTTACCATAAGGTATCAAGTTGTCAATTTTTAGAGTTAAATTTAAAATTTTTTACAATACTGTGAATGTTATGCTCATAAAATTTTTTTGATAAAAAATTTGTTCCGGATGTCAAATTTTCATTTTTATTATTTTTATAAATTAATATTTCAACCAATTTGTTGAATAAAGTTAATTGTTATAAAATTTAAACATATTTTTAAAATTTTCACATTTCCAAAATACAAAATTTTTTACTCTATAAATTTTTTCGATAAGATTTTTCTAACTTTAGATATTATTGTTAAAATTGTTTGAAAATTCAATTTATTTTATGTATTAGCATTTTTTTTCATGTAACAATTTCCCCGATAAGGGTTTTTCTCGTAAAATTTTACGAATTTGGAATTTTAATGATTTTTTTCTTGAACATTAAAATTGTTTTTGTTATTATATTAAATTGAAATTGATTATATGAAATTTTATTTCAAATGCATAATTTTCATTTTTTACAATTCATTCTTTATAATTAATTTTTATAGTATAATTTTACATAATATATACAAATATCATACAAAGTTTTTTAGAGCTTGATGATGTCATGGATGATATAATGCATAAAATGACAAACTTTATTAATTTAAATCAAATCAAAATCAAAAGTAATAATTACAAAAATAAATAAATAAAGAAAAAATGAAAAATCCTAAAACATGTTTGGCTAAGGGCTTTTCATTTCAGCCCTTGCCAAATCCTTCTTCTATAAATAAAGGAAGGCTAGCTAAAAATGAGCTTTGGAAAATTTTGCATGAAAAAAAGAAACATTAAAAGTCAACAAAATTGCTTAAAGTTTGTAATGTTTTAAAAGTATAATTTTTTTTATATAAAAATCCTTCATTTTTGTTAGTTTCTTTGATTTTTCTTTTCAATGAGTTTATGATTGCTTGAGCTCAGGGACTTTATTCCATGTTGAAAGGCTAAGCATAAAAACCATGATTCAAGTTATAGATTTTCTTGATATATTTGATTTTTACTAGATTTGTTTTAGTTTTCATCATGATAATTTGTATTTTTTAGAAAAAATGATATATATTTTCTATATGTATGTTTTGTGATATTTTTCTTGGCATTTCCATGGATTATTTTAATAATTAGATATCATTTTCAAAGTAAGAATCGAGATTTTTATAAGTTTTGAAAAAAAAAACCTTTCACATTCCTCCGACCCTCCAGTGGTGTGCGAAAGATATTTTGATTTTTAAAACCTTTTGTATTCCTCTAGCTTTCTAATAGGGCACGAAGGAGAATGATAAAATCTTTCATGTTCTTTTTGTTCTCTAGAAGGGTGCGAAAGATATTATGATTTTCAAAAATATTAACATCCTTATTTTTTCATTTAGAATAATGAAGTTGATTCATAAATTTTTTTTTAAGTATGGGAATTATAATTAAATATTGAATATTGAAATCGAATAAAGATCAAATTTATGTTAACACATGATTAATAAGGTACCGATTGTCAAGCACCAGCAGAAGGTTGATCCTTGTGATTGTAACCAACTCCTAGGCCTTTCATGCAATTTTTTGTATTTTTGCAAACCTTGGAATTTGTTTTAAGGTTTAGTAAACCTTAAATATGAATTCTGATAGGTGACCAATCTTATCTAGCCAAATAGATTGGTGATGACTCCAAAATAAATGGTCATTTAATAATGACTATTTAGGGTTAAGTTGAATGAGCGATTCATCTTAACAACTCAATCCCCAGACAAAAAAATGATAAAGAAAAATAATAATGATATGGCCCCTAAAATAAAGCAAAATTATGATGTATATATATATATAAGAACGAAAGATACACTTGCCATTTTAAGTCAGGCTGGTCAAGATTCATATCCGGGCCATGTTACAATAGCTTGGTGACTCTCCTAGGGATAGCTTAGAGAGTGAATCCTAAAATTAATTACATGTTATATAAATTTTTATTAATTTAGTTTCAATCAATATTTAATTATAATTCTCGATATTTCTAAGAAAAAAATTTCCTTTTGTTTTGTACTAATCCATTTTGTGTTTCCTTTGGGGATTTAGGTTAAGAAGTTTTCCTTATAATGCTATGTCATAAGAAAGTTTACCCCTTCATACTCACTGTGCACGTGTGCAATAGTCTCTCTTTTATATCTTTAGAAGGGGTATAAGGTACCTAATATTTTAAGTGGAGGTGAAATAGCTCTACCTTCTGAGGTGTTAACCTCTACCTGGGCCAGTGAAAAGCCTACTAGGTGTAAATTCCTACACTTGTTCTAGGTGTTAGCCTCATTAGGCGCATGGAAGATAATCATACTGGAATTAAACCCTTTCCAACATAAACCTACGATGGGTAAGGATAGGGTACCTCGTTAGTCCATTTCGAGCTCATGAAGCAATTCGAGAACCGATTTAAAGGTTTGACCTAAACCTCATATAGAGAACTTTATTGACCTGCCAGTTAAAATCATATCTTATTTTAATTATCACCAAAACCTGGGGACACATGAAGGGATCAATACACCATGCTCTCTCTTTTCTCTTTTTATTTGATTATTTATGTTTATTTAGATAATTTATTATTGTATAATTGCTCCATATTAAATTTTATTACTATTGGATTTATTACTTCTTCTGGATACTAACTTATTTATTCTTTTTCTTTTCTTGGTGCATTTTTCATTCACATATAAGGACGCTTGCTTTAGAATATGATTTCAACTCAGTTAAATTTTCATTGGACTTCATGGCTGACCAAGTACACAAGTGGTTCTTTCCAAAACATTTAAGGAGGTTCATGATGAGTCTGAGTTAAATCAGAAAGAACATGGGGATTGTATACCAAAGGATTTTGTGTCAGAATTATCAAGGATCACACACTTGGATCTCTGTTAAAATAATTTAATAGAATTGGCTGAGATATAGGGCCATTGGGGAAATGTAAAACAGACTCAATTCATAGAAAAATATAGACATATAGCTCTCTTGTTCCAAATACAGATGGATAAACAATTGGTACAATCTTTAATATAATTATGGGATCCCTTATATCGGTGTTTTTCATTCAATCAACATGACATGACTACAACTATAGAAGAAATCGCATCTTTACGTGGATTAAGGCCTTTAGAGATAAGACCCATTTATTGCAAGGAACGTAACCCAATGAGTTTTTAGAAGAAATTAGGGTAAATTCTTGATTTAAATTTCAAATAAGCAATCAATATATTAAGAAAAAAATAAATGGCAGTGTTATTTCATGGTAATTTCTATGAGAATATATAAAAGTATGCTCAGATAGGTAAAATGCTCCCTATGCATTTGCTTTAGCTATATATGGCTTAGTTTTCTTCTCAAGGATACTCGGACATGTTGAAGCAACTGTGGTAGATCTTTTTTACTAGTTGCAGAGAAATATACATCTAGCCCCTACCATTTTAGCTAAAATAATCTGAGCACTCAATACATGTCGAAAAGTAAGTCAGGGTAGATTTTCTAGGAGTGCATTGTTACTATATATTTGGGCTCGAAGTCATCTTTGGGGTAAAGGTGCTTAAGGTTAAGCCCTACTTCTCACGTTGTGTTCCTCTCCAAGAATTCATCAAGGAGAAATGCCCTAAGTTTGAAACTAAGAATCAATGGGTCAAAACATTGAAAAGTTGGGCCACTGATTATATAACGTGGAGATCTGTTTGGTTTTCACCAAAACCTTTTGTGTATCAGTGGAATCATCTATTCTTTTTGCCTTTGCTTAGTCTATGGGGCACTATAGGATATGCACTGTTGTTAGTTCGACAATAGCATGAGTCACCAATTCATCCTCATGACTTTTAGTTTAGCCAGTGTAGATCTAGAGTATCATGGTAAAGGTTATAGAAATTTACTTCAGCCGACTGCCTTACATTGAAGAGAAAGATATAAGTCAGGGTTACGTGCTTATATAGATCAGACTACTCCAAGATATGATGCTTGAAGGAGTATAAGAGGTTGCACCATGATTATCCCAAGTACAGATTGAGTCAGTCTCCAGGTATCTATCTAACCAAAGCCGCCTGTGCCTTCTAAAGTTGACGTAATAAAAGAGAAAGTAGCAAGAGATCGAAAAAGATTGGGTACTGTAAACCTAACTCTTCAAAAATATAGTTATACATCTAAGAATAAAGATGGAGGCTAAAGAAAAAGATGTCTAGAAAATAGAGGAGAAGTATAATTTGATGAAGTAAGATTGGGTCAAGCAAAACAAAAAGATGAAGTTTGCGAGCATATTTTGGAGCTCAAGTGGAACCTCTAGCAGGATGACTAAAGAAATCATAAGCTTTATGAATAGTTAGTAGTATGGAAAGCCAAGGCTTTAGAAGGAGAAGCTAGGGCAACCATTTTTAAGGAGGAACAAAGGGCGTATATTAACACTCATATTCAGCTAAAGAGATTTATAGAATGAAATAAGTAACTCAGGGCTGCCTTTGATGAAGAACAAGAAAAAGTGTCTTGATTACGTCAAGAAAAAGAAATCCTTGTAATGACTGTTAAGGAAATGAGGCAAGTATTACATTAGCAAGTTAATGACATCAATGCTTGGGCTTAAGCCTATCAAAAGATGAATGCATATTGGGATGATAAACTATGGCAGGTTAAGGATGAATGTGAAAGATGGAAAGTTAATTCTATTGGTTTATAGTTTTACATTGATCATCTCATGAAATAAATACACACAACAGTGATTCAAGCCAAACAGATGATGGAAATAATCCAAGTCTTGAAGAGTCGGATTAATATAGTAAGAGAATATAGGCCTAATGTACTTGAATTTTTAGAATGAGCTCAACATTAGTATGACCAAGTTAGGACTTTTCTTGGATGTAATCCATATATGATTAACAATGTTTAATATTTCAAAAAGTTAATGAAAATTTAAGAGTTCTGAATCTTTTGCTAAAGTAAGTGTTCCAAATCTTTTGCTAAAGTAAGTGTTCCTACAAATTGCATTCATACATTTATATCATACATACATATTCATACATTCATTCACAAATGCAAATTTAACTTAAGAAAATTTAGAATTTTCCTTCTAAAGGTTTTAACATTGCAAACTTAGAGAGAGCCATCGAATAACCACCCGCGTATCATTATTATACTCGATACAAAGCAAAAAAAATGGACGAGGACCAGTTAGCAAAATTACAAAGACTGGAAGAAAGTTAGCTTCAGTCTCAAGAGGCCATGATTAAAAGGCAAGAAGAATTACAAGTGCAAATCATAAGATTAATGAATTGCTTATGGTAAGAGAGTTAGCCTACTAACACTCTGAAGGTACTACTAGTATTCCTACAAGGACATCCAAGGGGTACAGCTTGAAACACCTTTAGCAATTGCTTAAAGAACACAAACATCAAACACCCAAAATGTACAACAAAATGTTCCTGGATTTAAAATGCCTTCAATCATTATTATCAACCCTAAATGCTCTTTCATAAGGAGAGATAAAGAGCTGCACCTATATGACAAGAGTCACCAATGCCTGCCCCTAATAAGGAAGAAAAGCATAAGTAGAAATGTAAAAAGCCAGCCGAAGCAAAAATTGATGAGAAAAATCACAACTCCTTGAAACAATACTTAAAGCTATAGAAAAGGATAAGCTTTACACCAGTGTGGATGTTAAAGACTTCAACCTAGTACTAGATTTGGTCAAAATTCATGGTTGAAATCATTCTCAATTTCCATAGCTTTTGATTAAGTAGATCTTCTCCCAAGTTAGAATAAGAAAGTGATCTTGTTCCATAAATCCTGGAATTTAGATGAAGTGTGATACTTCTTATGATTTTAATAGGATTATCTTAATAAAAAAATATTGACTCTTATTAAACTATATGAAGTTTGTGGACACCTAATTTTATCCAAGCCCCCTTTTCTGGTAGCTTGATATATCTGAAACTAAGAACTAAGCGGTTGCCTGGTAAGGCTAGATTTCCTTAAGGTGGACTAGACGTTTTCAAAATCGATTTGCTCATACCTAAATGGCACATATGATAGAAAAAGCGTCAATTTACGGGTCAAAAAGAATAAATTTTGGATAAAAAAGATAAATATTCAAAAAAAATTAGTTTTTAAATATTTTCTTATCAAATTTAGAAATTCATTTTTATAGATAATCATGGCCATTTTTAGGAATTTGTTGAGATTTTTCATAAAAAATTTGTAAGTCGACTATTAAATTTTTAATCGGTACCTATATAGTATTTATGTCAGTATGCACTTTGAAAAATCAAAAAATATTGAAGAAGAATTTTGTATTGGCATTTTATACCACAAGATGTCATATTGTCAAATTTATTCATTAATTTGAATTTTTCACTACACTAAAAGTGCCATGCTCGCGAAACTTTTTAGCAAATTTTGGTTTAAATTTCAAGTTTTCATCCTTATTATTTTTAAAAATTAATATTTTGATTAATATGTTAAAATTTAATTTATTTTTATAAAGTTGAGCATATTTTTGGAATTTTCTCATTTCCAAGATATGAAATTTTTTAATTCATAAATTTTTTCGATGTAACTTTTTTAAGTTTAAATTTTTAAAATTCTTTAAATGTTTTTATTAAATTCATATTAATTCAGTTGTTGAAACTCTAATTTATTTTATGAGCTTTTTTATTTTTTTAAATATCAATTATCTTCTATAAGGATTTTTCTTATAAAATCTTATGAGTTTAGATTTTTTAATCGCCTTTTCTTTGCATGCAAAATTTCTCAAAATTTTCCCTTAGAGTTCAATGCTTAGGATTTTCATCAATTTTTTTTATTTTTATTTTGGGCCAAATTTCCTTAATAGTCCTAAAATTTTTAAATTTTGCAAATTGGCCCAACAAACCTGATAATTTATCAACAAGTCTAATAACCTTGCCAAGCCCATTTTTTATTTTCCCAGGTCCATTTCATTTTATACAAGCCCAATGAGCTCATTTGTGATTATTCCATTAATTTTATGATAAGGCCCAATTAGGCCTATTTTAATTTTACGACAGAACCCATAATGTTTTTTTTTCAAGATTTTTATTAATTCTTTTTAGGTTTGAAGTTTCAAATGGATACTTAATTGAGCTTTTTAAGTGTTTAAATTCATAAATAAATTTATTAATTCATAACTTTTAATTTTTTACAATTTAGTCCTTCCAATTTATTTTTTTATAAAATTTGTAATTATGACCTTTTTTTATTTTTTCCATTCTCAAAATTTTGTTCATCTTTATTTTAATTGTGGAATTTAGTGATTTATTTACATGAACAAGTTTGGTTGGATTTTAATTTTTCTGGAACTAGTTTAGTTATATTTTAACTATATATTAAATTACTATTTTCTTAAATCATCATAAAACCTAGGGTTAACACACATTAGGCTTTTTTTCTAAAATGGGATGAATTAATTAAAGCTTATTATTATCTAGAAAAATCTATCAAATAAATTAACAAAATAAATAAATAAATAAATGGAATTGTGTAGAAACTCCTAGAGCCAATCCCTATAAATAGGTTTCTTAAGTTTTTTTAAGCTTATTACTAAAAAAGGACTTTTATCTGTCTTAACAAAAACACTAAAAAAACACAAAATTTTTTTAAGTTTTCAAGTTTTTCAAGGTAAAAACTCTTAGAAAAGTTTTATTTTTTGTTACTTCTATTCATTTTTCTTCCTTTTAGGGAGCCAAAATCATGCTTGAGCTTATGAAATTTAATCCATGTTAAAAGGCCAAGCATGAAGGCTATGATCAAAGTTTGTTGATTTTGTTTTTTTATTTAATTTTTATTAGTAATATGTTGATTTTCATCATAATTATTTATGTTTATTGATCGAAATAATGTTATTTTCATGTAAATATTTTCATAATATTTTTTAATATTTTAACGTTGATTTATGTTGATACATTCATTATTTATCATGATTTTTTGTATTTTTAAGCTTGATAAAAATTATGACATGTGTTTATGTTGATATTCATGTAAATATGTGATGGAAAAATTATTTTCTTAGTGAAATACATGCTAGTTGAATATGTTTGTAACTTCTTATGAAATTTCATTTCATGTTTTTATGAGATTTAGGACTATTTTGTAAAGTTTTAAACTTACTGTGGTTTGAAAATAAATTGCCAAAATTTCAAGGCCTTGGAAGGTATTTCTATGGTTGGCTGAAATTAATATGTATGATTTTGCGATGTTTTATTTTTTAGGCTATTTTGTGACTATGCAATGTTTAGGGACTAAATTGTAAAAATTAAAAAAATTATTTCAAGGTCATCCAAGCTTGGCCAAGAGCTTCATATACCTTTGTGGATGTATTTTCTGTATTTTTGACATGTTAAAATATACTTTATGCATTTGTAACCCTTTTGGGACCTTTTTCTAATTTTAAAAAGTTTAGTGACAATTTCCAAAAATGGAAAAAAATTGTTTCAAGGCCATAGGTGCTTGGTTGAATGCTTATTGTGATTTTTTATATGATTTCCATGATTTTTGTAATGATTTGATGTTTATTTATAATTTTCTTTCGTTTAGGGACTAAATTAAAAAAATGAAAAAGTTTAGAGTTCATTAAGAAAAGCTTAGCATTTTAGGGGCAAAGTGGTCATTTTATCATTAAAATTTGCTATTTAGGATATTTTGGTCATTTTGGAATGTTTCTAGCATTTACCCAAATTTTTGGTGGGGGTCTAAAAAGGATTAAAACTTTTCATATTATTTTGATTTTTCGTTATGGTATGAAATATAATTTTTGAAAAGTTTAGGAGTTTAATTGTATTTTTTGCATTTTACATCACTTTTAATATTCTAATTACCCATTTAGGGTAAAATTGTTATTTTTTTAATCATTTTTAGGTCATTTAGGGTTATCAAGATGCTTTCAAGACGGAGGTTATCCCTAGGGGTATTTTATTAATTTCCCTTAAAACTAAGTCCTATATAGTCACCAGGTTTTCTCATGACAAAAATGTGCATTAGGGATATGGGTTATATTTTTTATGATCATTTTTGAGTCCTTTAAGGGTGTTGGGATACTTTCACATTGAACGTATACTCCAAAGGCATTTTGGTAATTTTGCATTAAAATCAAGTCTTTTATAGTTACTAGGATACTTTAATTTTGAAGATATTCTAAGGGACATTTTGGTGTTATTAACCATGTTCAAGTCCTTTAAGTCTAGTTTCATATGTGTAATTGAAACTAAGTCTTAGGACAAATATTAATATTTTTAATAAAACTAAAATTTTTAGAAAATTAAGGTAATGTCTCTCAGTTAAAATAACACGTGAAATTTCTCTTAGCATATGAGAAAGATTCTATGAATTATTTTAATAACGAGATATCTTTTTTAAAGTGAAGATCAGGGTTTCTCAAATTTTAAGAAAATAAAACCTTATGTATTCCTCTAGTCCTTCAATAGGGTACATAAGAGATTTTGATTATTAAAACAAAGCCTTTCTTATTTTTGTAGCTCTTCTGTAGGGGTATGGAAGATATTTTAACCTTTCATATTCCTCTGGTCCTCCAATGGGGTATGAAAGATATTTTAACTTCCAAAGATATTACAAAAATCGGTTTTCTCAAATGAAATAATAAATTTGGAATAATAAAAATTTTTGAAATATAGGAATTATAGCTAAATATTGGATATGGAAACCAAATAAAAATCTAAATTCAAGTTAACTTGTAATTAATAAGATACCAATTTTCAAGCATCCTGAGAAGGTTGATCCTTATCCGTGATCATAATTGACTCTTGAACCCTTTCATCTGATCTTTAGTATCAATGTAGACCTCAGATTTCATTTTTATGGGTTTCGTAACCCTCAAAATATGAACTTCGATAGGTGACCAATCTCACCTAGCCAAAATAGATTGATGGCAACTCTAAAATAAATGGTTGTTTCATAATTACTATTTAGGATTAAGTCAAGTGAGCTATTCATCTCAACTTCTCAGTCCCCAAATAAAAATAAAAATACAATTAATCACTAGTTAACTAAATTTTGATTAATTCAATTTCCAACAATATTTAACTATAATTCCTAATATTTCCAAAAAAATATATTTTATTGTGCACTAATCTATTTTTGTGTTTTCTTTCATTTTTGGGGATTTAGGATAGGGATTTTGTTTTCCATGTTATGTTGTAAAAACGTTTGTTTATCCCTTCGCACACACTAAACATGTGTAATAGTTTCTCTTCCAGATCTTTGGAGTAGGCACAGGTGATTTAATATTTTAGGAAGGGCGAAGTAACTATGCCATCTGAGATGTTAGCCTCTGTCTATGCTAGCGAAAAACCTACCAGGTGTAAATTCATATGCCTGCTCGAGGTGTTAGCCTCATTACAGGCATGGAAGATACTCTCACTCGAGTTAAACCATTTCCAGCATAAACCTGAGATGGGTAAGGATAGGGTACCTTGTTAGTTCATTCTGGGCTTAAAAGTAATTTGAGAATCGATTTAGAGGTCTGACCTAAACCTCATATAATGAACCTTACTAACCCTTTCGTTAAAACCATGCTCGATTTTCCAAAAGTTAGGGAGACACGAAGGAATAAATTTATCTTTCTCTTTCTTTTCCCTTTTTATTATTTATGCTTATTCAGATAATGTATTATTGTATAATTTTTTCCTGTGAAATTTTATTATTATTTGGATTTATTATTTTCTTATGAGTACTAACTTATTTATTCTTTTTTCATCTTTTCTTGGTGTATTTCTCATATGCTTGTAGGGATGATTGCTTTAGAATAGAATTTTAATTCAGTTAAATTTTCATCAAACTTTATGGCTGAACGAGTACACGTAATGACTATTTCTAAAGCATTCGAGAAAGTTCTATTGAGTCTGAGTTGAACTAGAAGGAGCACGAGGACTGCATACCAAAAGATTTCGTGTCAGACCTACCAAAGATCACTCACTTAGATTTGGTCAAAACAATCTAAAAGAGTTGGTCGAGATTGGGACAAAACAAACTCGATTTGTAAAGAAAATGGACAAATTGCTCTCTTTCTTAAAATACAGATGGATGAACAATTGGCTTAATCCTTAATGGAATTTTGGGATCCCTCATATCGGTGTTTCTCATTCAATCAATATGATATTATCCCATCTATTAAAGAGATCTCAACTTTACATGGGTTAGGGCCTTTAGAAATAAGGGCCATTTACTGCAAAGAGCACTATCCAACTAGCTTCCACAAGAAATTGGGGTAAGTTCTTGATTTAGATTTCAAATTGGGTCATCATTACAATAAGCAAAAAGGGAACACCAGTGTTATTTCTTAGCAATTCCTAAGAGAATATATCCAAGTATGTGCAAATAAGGAATAAGCTCTTGATGCATTTGCTTTAGCTATATATGGTTTATTTTTATTCCCAAGGATACTCAGACATGTGGAAATAGCTATGGTGTACCTTTTCAGTCAATGTAGAACATGGCTCGAATACGAAACTTAACCAGCCTAATGTACCCCTTATTCCTATGTTTATCTATATATCATTATTCTTTTATTATTGGGGCCCTATCATGATTAATATTATTTTTTATTTTTTATGTCTGGGGACTAAGCTCTTGAGATGAATCACTCACTCAACTTAGCCCAAGATAGTCATTACAAAACAACCATTTATTTTTCATAGAGTCACCACCAATCTATTTTGGCTAGATAAGATTGGTCACATGTCAGAGTTTGCACTTTGAGGGTCATGAAACCCTTAAAAACAAACTCCAAAGTCTATGCTTATATTAGAGATTATACGAAAGAGTCTAAGAGTTAGTTGCAATCACAAGTAAAGATCAACCTTTTTGTGATGCTGGGAAATCAATACCTTATTAATCATGTGTTAACATAAATTTTGATCTTTATTCAGTTTCAATATTTGATATTTAATTATAATTTTCATATTTAAAAATAAAATTTTATGAAACAAATTTATTATTCTGTATAAGAAAATTGAGTTTCTAATATTTTTGAAAATTAAAATATCTTCTTACTTTTCTAGAAAACTAGAAGAACATGAAAGTTTTCATTATTCTGTTGCATACCCCACTAGAGAGTTGATGGAATATGAAAGGTTTTAAGAAATTAAAATATCTTTTGTACCCTACTGAAAAACTAAAGGAATAAAAAAAGGTTTTAAAAACCCTAAATTTCTTTTTTTTAAAGGATATATGCTATCTACGCACTATTTTAATATCAAAGACATTGCTTTAATTTTTTTTAAAAATTCTAATTTTATTTATGTAATAATATAAAAATATTCTTTAAGACTCAGTTTAGACAAAATATACTGAACTCGACTCTTGGGATCCAAATTTGGTCCAAATAACCAAGATATCCCCTAAAGTAGACCTTCGATGTCAAAGTATCCTAGCGACCCTAAAAGACTCGATTCTAAAATAAATTAATGATATGTCCCTAAGAAATACCTTTGATATAAAAGTATCCTAATACCCTAAAGGACAAAATTAAAAAATAAATTAATAGAATGTCCCTAAGGAGTACTTTTGACATGTAAGCATCCCGGTACCGTAGAAGATTCTAAAGCTTTATAGACAAACAAACCTATTCCTACTATACACCTTTGACTAGAGGTTGCAATTGGGCAGGTTCGGGCAGGTTCAGGATGGATCATTTTGGGTTTGAGTTTTTTTAAGTTTGGGCTTATTTGGGTTCGGGTCTATTCGAGTTTGGTTTTGAGCTAATTTAGGTTCGGGCTAATTCAGGTTTAGGTCTATTCAGGTTCGAGTTTGGGTTTAGATCAGGTTCGGGTGTGAGTATATTTTACATCATTTTTTTATTTTATGTGAAATTTAATCACTTTTACATTATTTTGAATTCTAAGCCTAGGCACGAATTTGGCCTCGTCTAGTGCGAAAAAATCTTTGTTCAATTCTATGAGCCTATGCATGGCCCAAAAAAATTTCGAATTCTAAGCTCGGGGCCGAATTTATCCTGGCCGACCAATTTAAGTACAAATCATTGTTTATAATATTAAAAAGTTATTTTTATATTAATATTTACATATTT
>JBBYHL010463885.1:0-11614 GCA_038381835.1 Adansonia madagascariensis | reverse complement strand
AACAATTTAAAAATAAAATAAACAATAATAATTATTTTGATCAGTTCTAAAGTTTTTATATCTGTGGTTATATATATATATATGTGTAATAACAATTTAAAAATAAAATAAACAATAATAATTATTTTGATCAGTTCTAAAGTTTTTATATCTGTGGTTATATATATGTGTGTGTGTGTGTGTTATAGATAACCATTCCTCATTGAAATCTAGTCTTACTGATTTCCTATTTCCCAATCTCTTTCCACCAAATCGAACCTCACAGCAAACTCATTTTTTATATAAAATTTCTATATCCCCAAAGCCTTTCTTTGATGAATATCACAAGACCCCAGCATCAACCTTATCTCTCGTGCATGAAACCACTCAATTGAGTATCTTTGCCTCAGCGAAAGAAAACTGAAAAACTTCGAAACAAGCCAATACTTTTTTTTTCCTTCCATTTTCAAGTTCTTGTTTTCTCGTTTGTCTTTCCATGATGTCTTCTGATAATCCTCCGGTAAAACCAGCTACTAAAGAAGAAATCCAAAACAGTGGCAACCGGAAAACAGCTTCAACAAAGCCACAAGATCAAGCCCTGAAGTGTCCGAGATGTGACTCTCACAACACGAAGTTCTGTTACTTCAACAACTACAGCCTCACTCAACCACGGCATTATTGCAAGAATTGTCGGAGGTACTGGACCAAAGGTGGCGCTTTGCGTAACGTGCCAATCGGCGGAGGTTGCCGCAAGAACAAGAAGATAAAATCTTGTTCAAGGCTGTCAGGTGACTGGAAAGATTCGAATTCATCTTCAGAGATGGGTGGATTTAAGTTTTTTCGTGGCCTTTCTCCAGCCATGGGTTTTCAGCTTGGCGGGTTGTCATTTCCTAGGCCTTATCCATCAGCAGCAGGTATTTTTAACCAGATTGCTTCATTTGGAGATAGAACTAGCCTTTCTTTCAATACTGATTCATCTTGTAGCTCTAGTTCTTTGATCGGGTTCAGTAATTATTCATTTTCTTTAGTTACCAGTGGCCTTAGTAGTGCAACTCACGAGGTTGGTTCGTTGAATGTTAATGGTAGCCTTGCATCTTCAATTGAGTCTTTAAGTTCCATAAACCAACATTTACACTGGAAGTTGCAGCAACAAGGATTGGTTAAGCTTTTTGGAGAGAATCAAAAGGAAAATAGCACGGCAGTTTCTTCCATTCCACTTGAGAACCAAGCACAACAGCGACAACACATCTTGCTTCCGAATCTGGAGGTTTCAAAACCTGAAATTTCTTTTGGGAATCCAAGAATAGGCACAAGCAATGAAACCGCCACGGAATGGTTCTCTGGGAATTCTTATGCACCACTAACTCCAAATCCAACCACTAGCAGCAATGACAATGATAATACAAGCAACTGGAATGGGGTTCAAGCATGGAATGATTTGCATCAGTATAGCATGTTGCCCTAAAAGGCGAAGGATCAAAAGAAAAATAGTGAAAAGGGCAATACATTTTCTAAAGACCCATTAAGGTAATTGACTGTTTAAATGTTTTATGGGGTTCAAATGTCAACATGTAAACATTGGAGATAAAATAAAAAAGGATAGTTATTTTCCTTTTTTCTTTATATTAATTTTAACGAGATGTTGAACATTAGTGACTATGTAATTTGCGTTCTTTTCGTTTCAACGAATTGTTTGTGATTGATATTTTCTTTTGCATATATTCCTACAATGATTGTAAACGGGCAGCTGGATTCTTGCTGCCAATAAAAGCACCTAAAATTTAGATGAAAGTGAAAGCTGTAGGTTGCTTCACTATGACTATATGCAAATGACCGAGGAGATATAAAAACAATAGCATCTGATATACTCGAATCTCTCAATAAATTTCTTTTTGTGTTTGGTTGGGGAACTGTTTCAGTTGAAGACTTTGATATTCCTTCCAATATTACTCAAATGCTTTTAGATTCTGTGATGGATTTTTGGACTTTTATTGGACGGGAACTAAGTGGCATATCTTTGATTTGTTTTATGTTCAGTCAGTGTCCAAAACGTCTCTCACTGTCTCAATCAATCTCTCCCTATAATTGAGTGTCAGTCATTTCAGGCAACTGCAACGCTGTCACCATATACATGAAACACCACAGCTGACGAAGCCCTTCCTCGCTAGCCTAATTGCAGACTTTTGCAGCATTAGGCTAGCTGGTTCTCCGACTTCAATGCCTAGAGACTGCTCGTAATAATTAGTTTGTAGTTGTGATTTGGTGGTGTCTGGAAAAGTGGAGTTTTAAAACTGTACTCATTAATGAACGACTGTCAAACAGTTGAATTGAGGGCGAAGGGTGGGGCATCTAAAAGCTTAGGGTTTCTTCTTTTGTGTGTTGCAAAAAAAGTTTCGTTCAGCTTTTTGGGGTCTTGAGGGGTGAGCCTTCCCCTGCTAATTGCCACTGAACAGCTATATCACGTTTTGATTCTGATATGTTACTGGTGCACGTGAGATAGAAAGCTTTGCTTTTAATTTTGCCTTCATTGCATTTTGCCCCATCTTCTTTATTCATTACTTTCACTATTTATTTTAAAAGACAATTTGATCCACAATCTTGCAAGAGAAATCCATTTTCTCCTTTTAGGGAACGTTAAAAACGGTAGTTTTTTTTTTCTTATTATATATATATATATATATACATATATAATTTTGATAATGATTGCATTAAAGTATATTTAGATTATTATTCACTTAGTATATTGTCAATGATAAATAAAAGAGTACTTAAAAAACACATATTATATAATCATAATTGTTAGTATGTGAGGAATCAAAAATACGAAAAATTGATGAAGGTTTTAAAATGTGTAGCAATGTCATTCTCTTTAAGATTTTATTCGCTCCCATCATTAATTAGGTATGCAAAAGGGTTACCGACATGTAGACCTTGACGATACAATGAAGCCTTATGATTGATGGTGTTTTGTAATGACAACATCAATCTACTATGCACTAAGCAGTGTGTGACAAAACTACCAAAATTTTATTTGTAGTTTTCTATATAATTTTCTATTTATATCTTCCAAATGAGAGAGGTTCTATTTATAGGCAAAGAAATGCCTCTTCATGTAGACATAACTTTTCCAAATACATGTCAATTTGAATAGTCATACCACTTGATAAATAACTAATAGACATTACTCTTAATTAAATAATTAAAAAACATTACTTTATAATTATTGAAGACATGATCTTTCATTATTTTAAAAATGTTCAAACAATAACGACCATTATTCTCATTATGATTTTCATACAGTAATAGTAATGAATCAACTTTTCATATGTTCAAATCATTAATAATTATAGGAGCATTTTTAACCTTTTCTTTTTTTTCTTTTTGGTTTTCTTTAAAGGTAGAACTTGTGGATATTCATAAACTACAGCTTTTTTTTTTTCCTATTTCCAAGCCTGAAAATAGATAATGGTACTCCCATGGCTAATTATTTCTTCATATCTTCAACACTCTTTCTTCTGCTTAGTTAAAGATGGAGTTCAAATAACATTTCACTATTGTTATTGCTACTTAATTTCTGCCGCTTGAAATCCCCTTCTTTGGCCATTAATCTGATCTCTGGCTTTTCTCCACCTTTCTAACGTCATTTGTGCAACATTCCATATAGGCTTATGTCAACCTAAACCAAAGGCGATGATTTCCACTCTAAAGACACCAAAAAACTCCTTGTTTTGTCTTTGAAGGTCCCCTCAACGCTGCCCAACTTTTAACCTCATGTGCACAAAAGTTTTTAGCAATCATTTACCCCATTTGTTTTATTCCAGTGACGATTTTTCTTTTGGGCAAAATAATAATCAGATAATTAACTAATACTATACCATGTTATATCTTTTTTAAAACTATATAGATAGTCTTGATGTCTTCTTAGAGATGAAACTGACAAGATTTTGGAAGTTGATCTGTAAGCTTAGGAAAGGATCATAAGAATGTCGGAATTTGATTTTCATATCTAAATCAATATGTTTCATGGAGTTAGAAGATCAAAAATAAGCAATGAATGGACGAAGGGTCTTAGGGACGTTTCTGTTTTGTCTTATCTTGGGTAAGCAAATCAGGTCAGCATATCCTTGCCCTTGTACATATAATTGTTGAGTGTCTATTAGCTTGATAAATATGAATCAAATGTCAACTTTATCCGAAGTTCGTGATCAACTACATTTAGAAATCCAAGTGGTTGAGTAGAAATCAGGTGAGTATAACGTACAAAAAAAAAAAAAAAAAGAATAGTTGGTTGAAGAAGATGAACGAACTAGCGTGATCAACGTGATGGTGTCTTAGACTAGCTTCTCGGTGATGACGGCGTGTTTTCAGTGTCTCTAACTGCCATTTTTACAACTTACAAATTAACATGCAAGAAGCTCATGACTGAGTCATGGCACAGTGGGAAACAATCTGCTGATTCTCATTCTCACCCAACTAATAATTTTGTTGCCTCCTCACTCGGATCCAACTCTTCTCGATTACCTTTTTGGCCATTATTAATCATTATAAGTTTAATTACTATTTATACATATAATTTTTTTTAATTCATAACTAAATATCAAGCATATGAACGATGATGATTAATATATTAAAAAATAATAAAAAATAAAAATAATTATATTATATATCAATAATAAAATATAAAATCTTCACAAATAAAATTAATGAAATGATAAATATCTTTTAAAATATAATTAAAAAATAAATAAAATATGTATCATCTTTTATTCACCTACTCTTTAGTTTAACTACATATAATCATTTCTTAATTTACACGTCCCATCAAACACAATCAAAATAAAATTAGATCAAGCAATTAAATAAAGAGAAATATTATAGGAATACATATTAAACTTTATTAATATGTATCCTTTTAATTTATGCTTTTAAATATTAATATTTATAGACATAGATTAAAAGGATATCTATCATCAAATCATCATCATCGTCACTATTATTATTATTATTATTATTTTTTGTGGTGTCGTGTCTGTGATTACGTGTTCAAAAAGTAAGAAAAATGTCGTTTGCCTTTTTGGCCTCTTTTTACTCATGATATAGGGTGTTCAAAAACAAACATCCCTTCACACCTTCCACCAGGCCAGCCACTGCGCCATCATCATTTCATTCTTTTAACATTTTGTCCCATTTCCCTTGCACTACCAAGCTAGCTAAAACACTTAAAACTAGTGATGATTATGGCATATAACATATGATGATACGAATGTTGAAAAATATCAATAAAAAATAATGTTGCATCATTTATATGCGTACACATAGATATTGCTTCTATACTCTTCGTTATAAATAATTAAACCATTTCCTGCCGTACTTCTAAATTTTTTTCATTATATGACTGGAGCAATGTTGTATTTAATTTTTTTTATACAAAATAGATCATGTTTCGAGGATAAAAAAAAGAATGTAAATGTTTAGATCGAATTTTAAATCTATTGAATATTAATTAGTTATATGAACTAAAAAGTTAAACTGTAAATTTATAATATGTTTAATTTGCTTGCCGGTCAGCTTAGTAAAATTAAGCATTTATTATCTAATATTTGATCATATATATATATATAATATGTTGGAAATGACAGTCCACCAAAAATGAAAATATATATATATATTTTTTGTTCTAAGTTATGATTATAATTTCTAAGAAGAAAGTATGTTGATTGGCATAATCAGGGAAAAAGTAAAGCCAACAGGTTTCATATTCTTTTTTTGGTATATATATAAAATAATATGCAATTGTCATTCGCAATCACAGATAACTCATGCGTTTACCAAACATATATAGTTAAATAAAACTCCATCTGAAAAAGCATGCTACCCATTTAAAATCAGCATGCAGGAAAATTTTTTTTTTTTTTTGATGAGTTCATGATCCAGATACGTATGCATTCTCGACACTATTTTCATTATCTTTAATCCGTGTTCAGCTTTTTTCTATTATTTTTTCAATTAATTTCTATTTAATATAACTTTAATTATCATTGACAAGTACCAAAATCTATGATTCATAACTTTTATCATACATATATGAATGGTAATAAGAGTATATCCAAAAGTAATGGATAAAATCCCATTTAATCTATTCTTTGTTCATATTTAACAATCGAGAAGTTTCATTTCTTACCAAAGTTCCGAAGAGCTCCTCAACACTCATCACATAGAATGCATTAACAAAAATGTAACAATTTTCAAGTGCCTACAAAACTAATTGAAGACCTGAGTTCTAAGGCACAATATACTGTTATAGAATAATATTGGTTTTTTATTACAATTTACATTTATTTTTATTACCAAAAAAACAAAATCTTAATTAGAGAAGAGAATAAAAGTTTCTTACAAGCTGTACTAGTAGTCATATGCAATCATGAATTATAAATCACATTTGAATAGGAATTTTTCTAGTTGTTACATAGAGAGATAAGTGTGGAGTTTTGGCTTAATTAGCTTGACTAAATCTTTTTCTTACTATCTCTTTCCTTGGCTGCTTGGACCTGATCTCTGCTAATAACCCTTTTGTGAGTCAAAAGTCCTTGAGCTGTTAAGGTAGCTGGTTTTGCTGTTCTTACAACCACCAATCTCAGGTGGATAAAATTTTCTGGCCCTTTTATCATTCAAAGAAGCAGATATAACCATATTGTTCTCTGTTTCACCACTTTTAGAGTACCTTTTCTTCTCATGGAGGGAATCACTAACTATTGGCTGTTTAGACCCGTGACTCAAGGGACAGCAGCTATTTGAGTTTGAACTCCTTAGGATGTGGGGTTCTACCTTACAAATGCACTCGTCATCTCCTCTACATTTCCCTTCATTAGGAGTGGCCTTGATCATATTGGAGATGTCACGAGCTAGTGCACATTGTAGCTGTTGTTCTTGCTCCTTCAATCTATCTTCCAGCTCCTTAATCTGCCAGAAAACTATCAAAATGGTATAACTTAGTGCTTTAACATTCGATTGTCTTCATGAAAGCGCAAGTAAACTAAGTTTCCTTTAGAAAAGAATGAAATGACAGTGTTCATAACATGCAAATGGAGCGTGAAGGATTGAAAGTAGCTATTACATAAATGACTTTTTGATGAAGCAAAATGGATTCTGTGTTTAACTTTCTCTCAAGCTCGTTAATCTGGAAAAAGAAACATAGCATGTTAAATTTCCCATTTGCTTATTGAAAAATATAAATTACTATTGCTAAATATTTGCAACCATGAGTTGAAGGCCAAGTGAATGGGACTCAGACTCTTGTAATTGTTCTTTCAGCTTATTCTCAAGATCTTTAACCTGTTTGAATCAAACTACAGTCAATCAGTTTTCCTTTTAAATGGTACAATGAAGCACACAAAATGGAAAAACAGTCATACGGAATATTGTTTGTAGAAAGAAATGGTACGACAACATAACCTTTTGCTGGTAACTAGCAGATTCTGATTGTTGTCACTCTTTAAGCATGGTCTCCAAGACAATTCACACTTGAGTCAAATCTATTATCTGCTATATAGGTCAAAGAACTGGAGACCAAGCTTAAAGAGCGACACAATCAGAATCTGCTAGTTACCGGCAAAAGGTTAAAGAGATGGCAACCTTTTGTTGAAGGCTGGTGCAAATCTCTTCTCTCCCCTTCAATCTATCAGAAAGTTGCGAGGCCTGTCTCTCTGACTGGTTTTGCATGCTAGTTTTTAGGTCCAATTGACTTTCAAGTTCTTTGATCTTTTCTTGTTGGGTTTTGTAAGCTGGTGTCTACCTTTGGCCTTACTCTCTAGGTTCTGTAAGCTCTCTTCTAGTTTCCTTAGAAACTCTTCTTTGGATCTAGATTCCTGCCTCACTTTTTTGAGCTTTATAAGAATTAAAATTAGTTGCAGTCAAATACTTGATCAATCTTTTTATGAAATAATATTAATCAAAGCGAACACTTAATAACTAGATCAACCGTTATTTTCATCTTTTGGGGCTCAATTGTATCAACTTGCCTCTTACGAAGACCCAACTCAACTCCTCGAACTCGAGTTGCAAAATTCAAGGAGCTTAAGGTTTTCACTTAAGTCCCTCTCTGAAGGGCTAATTTGCACAAACATCAAAGTCTCAGAGTCACACCCTGATAAATACCGGCTGCTGTTAGTAGAAACATCGGGAGGCTGATTGTTCCAATATCTAATACCAATAAGACTAACTAAAAGAATACAGTCCGACTCCAAACGAATTTACCTAATGAATCTTGAAATAAGTGTGTCAACTTCGAGTTTCTGAAATCAAATGAAAGATGTCAAGCATATGAACAAAAGGGCCAGTTGCTATATAGTTTAGTAAAGGATACAATCAACGGACCTGTGTCGAATGTGACTACTTTTTGTTGCTAAAGAATATATGATATCCCCAAGAGATGTAAGGGATTTGTTGATATTTTAAGCCTCCTTTAGTCGCTCCCCTTGCGCATCAGTTTTTGAAAGCTTCTCACTGCTTGCCAAATCCACAAGCCAAAGCTTCCTCTTGGCGCACTCACCAGTCATCAAGTTTTTTGATTTTACCATTATAAGCATGCTAAACAAAAAGAAAGAAAATTTTCTCTTTTGTAAAAATTAATGAGGAAGAAAACAAAAAATTGAAAGATCTTCATTCACTTAAATGAAATGTGGAAAAAAAAAAAGAAAAGAAAAGAAAGGTAAGGTCTTGATACCAGTGGGATCGGCTGCTATGCTCATTCATGTTGTTTGACCCAACAGCTCTAGAATTGCTTCCTCTAATGCCTGGAACATGATGGAACCATTCAGCAGATTGCTTTATATCCAAGCTTCTAACCGAACTAAGCGATTAAATTAACCCTTATGTTGCCAGGCAAATATCTTAGACCAAATCACCATTCAGTCTAGATTGCATTTGAGAATACTAGGTTTCTAAAGGGACTAGTTAAGTACTTAATAAATAGTACAGTTTTCTTACCCCTTTGATGTGGGTGATGTAAATAACAGGTCTCTAATTTGTTCATTGTAAGCTTCAAGAACACTAACAGATATGTCATAGACGAAAGTTTCAGTCCTTTCCTTGGCAATTTGAAACAAATGCTCAAGAGTACTATAATTTACTCCCCTGTTCTACTCAGTGCCTTCCACTGTAAATGTCTTTCCGGTTCCTGTTTGCCCATAAGCAAAAATACGGATATTGTAGCCATCTAGCACTGATGTCACCAATGGTAAGGCATCCGCAAAAACATCAACTGTTACAGCAAAAAAAAAAAAAAAACTGGCTAAATCAGCATCTTATTGTACTTTACATGCTTATATCAGCATTGCTATGTAGAATGATAGGTAAGTGGTACCCTGATTGTCTTTCGGTGTGTAAACCCAGTCAAACTTGAAAGTCTTTCTGGTGGAGCTACCTGTCTGGATTCCAAGGTCTCCATCTTTTGCTGCATCAAAATCCACAACCTGAGCAAAACCAGCTGATATCTCCTCTTTACTTAGTGGGCAGCACAGGCAAAAACACTCTGATATTGCCCGATTTTAAATAGATACAGTGTAACAAGTGTTTTTCCTTCATAGTCTTCAATGATAAATTGCAAAAGATGCATTACTAAACTACTCAGAATGAAAAATAAATAAATAAATAAATTAAAACAACTTGCCTTTTGTTTCCCGAATTTGATTATAGAGCTCTTTCTGCTATGCTTGCTCCTCACTGTACTTCACTTTGAGATCCTCACACTGCGCAACTGCAAAATCATTCTGGTGATCCCTTGCAGATGCATAAATGCAAATTCCAACTCCCTAAACCTAGTTGCATTAGACTCTACCCAGAGCCTGTACTCCAGTGACCATTTTATTCAACTCCGGTATTGACTCAGCACACGCATGTGCTTCATGAGAGAGCTGAGCATGTTCACTTTCCATTATCTGCAGAGAAATCAATAATAAAATGCATTAAAAGAAAACATCTCGTGACAACAATAGGAAGTAAAATTATCATTGGAATAAGAGATTATTGAAAAGATAACATCATTTACCTTTATTTTCTCTTGTAAATCATTGATTGCTGCTGCTCAATCTTTTTTATAATGCTCGCAACTGCAAGTAATATTTTTCAAATTTTCAGCTTGTTTCCCAATGCTTTCATCTGACAAAGAAAAGATTAGGGGAGTTTAAAAGGAGTAAGTATAAGACTATCCCTGTAGTTGTAGAACTTAAGCACCAAAGTGGTCAGACATGTCTATGCAATCTAAACAAACCACCAGTATGCCAAATCTTTTCATTTAGTTCACAGTCATTAGCATTTGTGATCGCATTGTTATCCTAGATCAATTCAACCTTTAGACTATTACCCACATATCCTCCTGCACTCGAATTCTTCAAACATACAACTGAAGGATGAGCAATAGTTTAGAAAGAATGGAAGTTTTCAAGATCAGTTATACAAGAAATGTATTTGCTGGAGTCCTTAAACACTGAAAACAAGTAAGCAGCTTCTATCAGAATCACTGTAGAAAATATTTAGTACGTTTAAAATTCTTCTTCTGCTCAATATACAAGAAATGTATTTGCTGGAGTCCTTAAACACTGAAAACAAGTAAGCAGCTTCTATCAGAATCACTGTAGAAAATATTTGCTACATTTAAAATTCTTCTTCTGCTCAATTTAAAAGATGTGCTTATGTGGGCTTAGAAAATAAACACGATTGTTAAGATCTTGTTGTCAAGTTCCATCCTAACCTTCTCCAGCTGCCCATTTGCTGCAGTCAATGACATCCATGCCTCATGGCATACACGTGCCTTAAGCTGGCACTGTGTAGTGAGCTCTTGTATCTTTTTCTCATATTTATCTGTAACTTCTGTTTGCACAATTTCTGCAACCACACAATAAAAGTCTAAATAAGAAAGAGGTTCAGCCTAACTTCTCTTAGTGAAAACATCTAATTGGAGCTAAATAAAATCTAACCTGAGCTAAGGAAACTTCTATTTCAGCAACACAATTGCTGCACTTAAGGTATTGCGACGCCTGAGTAACTGTTCTCAGATTGGAAATAAGGTTTCACATAAGCAATCCCTCTAACATGCTCCAAAGTTATAATTGCGATTGAATCAAATAATGGAAATGCAAAAAACAGTACCTGGAATATTGTGTGCTTTCCTTACACAAATCCCGCAAACCATCAGGTTTCCGGTAACTCCTTCAAACCTCATTGCAATTAACCCATCCTCCTTCACTAAGACCCTCAAATCAACAACTTGCAATGGTTTATTGGCTCCAACAAATGAGAAGATATGAAAATCTGACAGTACCTGCCATATTGACACCATAATTTTAACGTACCTATACAGTAAAAAAATAGTAACACAAACTGAAATTGACTTTCCTTTTCTTCTTAAATATATACATTGAATACCCTCATTCCTTTAGGTTCATTAGTGTTTATGATCTCTGCAAAATGAAAATCAACTAAATAGTCTCCTGGAGGAAGATTACTGAATCGATACCAGAAGCTCCCATATCTTGCAGACTGATAAATGAATGGACAATCTCTCTTACAAAATCTGAGATGGGAAAAATATTCTTATTATTTTTTAATTGACAATACATAGTGTTATATAGTAGATTAC
>JBBYHL010463874.1:0-14384 GCA_038381835.1 Adansonia madagascariensis | reverse complement strand
GACTGGTTGAGCCTCTAAGAAAGAAAATTAGATTGGCTTGGAAAAGGTCTTGGATCTCATATCTTATGTATCAAAAATTGGTTTGAAAAGGTTTTGTTCAAAAAAAAAAAGGAGATTTTGGCTTATGTTCACTCTCATTCTTCCTAAATTGAGGATTTGGAAGAGTGCCATGAAAATTATGGCAAAAGAATATCAAAATAAGGGAAATCTCAAAATTAATACCATTATTTTAATACATGTCAAACTATCAATATCTGAATCTTTTAGTAGCATAACTTATCCATTTAACCTTCAAGGAATCCGTAGAAAAGAACATTTAGGTGTGGAAAGTTTGTAGTGGTGAAACGTCTATAGCTGAATGTTTGGGAGAATTATATATGTAGAAATGAAGGACCCTTCTGAGAGAGCTCAAACTAATGGTGATCACCTACCAAAGAAAAAATTTTCCAAAATGTTCTCATTATCCTAAATACTGGAAATCATTACGAACACAAAATTCATGGTTAGTGAAGTATGCATACTATTTACAAATCAAAATTCATTTCATAGGAAATGTACAAAATTTTGAAGTCGAGCAAGAAATTGCCCTTGATGGTATACTACCAAAAGGTCGATGACCTTTAGACCAATCATTATTGATAAACGCCCTCTAACTTCAAAATTTTGCTAAATTGAGATCCCTGAGGGCCGAGTTGTAAATTAGCTCGTGGAACATCAAAAGGTGTATCAAACTCTAAGTTCTTATACTTAAAAATTCCACAAGATGTGTGGTTATTTCCTGTCATCTCAATCATGCCATGAGCACAGCTATTATATGAGACTTGATTCTTTAGTAGATCCATTAGTAGAAAAGATGAATCCAATCTATTACATTGCTTTATTTATAAAAATAATTTTATTATTAAAAATACGGACTCTATGACCTAGAAATGACTTAATTTGTATTTTTAACATGAAAGTATCCTAGTAATTATATAGGATATGGTTCTAATGTAAAATTATGAAAATACCCCTAGAATATACCTTCTACATGAAATTATCCCGGTAACCCTTAAAGGACTAAAAAATAATTAAAAAAGGGTGAACCTATCCGAAATATGCATTTTAGGCCTAAAAGCATCCTAATGCTATCTAAGACTAGACTCGAAAAAAATTACAAAAATACCCTTAGAGTATACATTTGACATGAAAGTATCTCATTAACCCTAATGGACCTTAAAATGATCTAGAATAGTTAAACTAATCCTAAAAATTCACCTTCAGCATAAAAATATCCCGGTGAAAAAATTATCAAAATGCCCTTAAAGTATAACTTCAATGTGAAAGTATCCCGCTAACCCTAATGGATCTTAAAATGATCAAGGAAGGCTAAACTAATCTTAAAAATTTACCTTCGGCATAAAAGCATCCTGACAAAAAAATTACCAAAATGTCTATAGGGTATACCTTCATAGTGAAAGTATCTTGACAACCCTAATGGACCTTCAAATGACCTTGGAAGGCTAAACCCATCCTGAATATTCACCTTTGGCGTAAAAGCATCCTGATGAGCAAAATTACCAAAATACCCTTAGAGTATACCTTTGACGTGAAAGTATCTCGGTAACCTTATGGACCTTAAAATAACCTTAGAAGGCCAAATCAACCATAAATATTCACCTTTGACGCGAAAGTATTCTAGCGAGTAAAATTACCAAAATGCCCCTAAGGTATACCTTTGACGTGAAAGTATCCTAGTAACCCTAGTGGACCTTAAAATGAACTTGGAAAACTAAACCAATCCTAAATATTCACCTTTGGTGTAAAAGCGTCTTGATGAGCAAAATTACTGGCATGAAAATATCCCGGTAACCCTAATAGACCTTAAAATGACCTTAGAAGACTAAACTAATTCTAAAATATTCACCTTTCGTGTAAAAGCATCTCAATGAGCAAAATTATTAAAATGCCTTTAGGATATACCCTCAACATGAAAGTATCCCGATAACCCTAACGAACCTTTAAATGACCTAAAAGGCTAGCCCAATCCTAAAATATTCACCTTTATCGTCAAAATATCTCAATGAACAAATTTATAAAAATGCCTTTAGTATATACCTTCAACATGAAAGTACCTCAGTAACCCTAACAGACCTCAAAATGACCTCGCAAGGCTAAACCAATCCTAAAATATTCACCTTTTCCGTAAAAGCATCTTGGTGAGCAATATTACCGAAATGCCCGTAGGGTATACCTTCGATGTGAAAGTATCTCGATAACCCTAATAGACCTTAAAATGACCCTGAAGGCTAAACCGATCTTAAAATATTTGTCTTTGTTGTAAAAGCATCTCGATGAGCAAAATTACCAAAATGCACCTAGGGTATGCCTTCTACATGAAAGTATTTCAGTAACGTTAATGGACGTTAAAATGAACTTAAAAAACTAAATCAATCCTAAAATGTTCACCTTTGGCGTAAAAGCACCTCAATAAGCAAAATTACCAAAATGCCTTTAGGGTATATCTTCAACATCAAAGTATCCCAGTAACCTTAATGGACCTTAAAATGACCTATAATGATGAAAGGTAGATGAATTTAGTCTAAATGGAAAAATCTAAAAGTTTAAGTTTGACTTAAAATGCAAAATTTGCAATCAAGCTTCTAAACTTTTGAAAATTACATTTCGTATCCTTCGAAAAACGAACAAATTCAAAAAAGTTTTGAAAATTTTTTATATCCCTTTGGAAGGCCATATAAATAATAAAAATCTTTAAACCTGGTAAGATGTCCATTTTGCCCATAAATATGAAAATTTACTATTTAGTCCTTAAGCGTTATAAAATTTTCATTTTAGTGCTAGATAATAAAATAACCTGAGAAAAATCATAAAAATCACATACAAACATATATGAAAAATACAACCAATACGAACAAAGATTTGATGAAACACTGTGGCCTTTAAAAAGTATATTTGTGGAATTTACAAATGACCCCTAAACTTTGTTAAATTATGTTTTGAACCCCATATAATAAAATATCATAAAACATCACAACAAATCATCAAACTAACAAAAAATCACCAAAAAAATGTGGCAAAAATGTGTACAAAGGTTTGGCCAAACACTTTTAGCCATAAAGCATAATTTTTCATTTTTTGCAACTTAGTCCCTAAAATTCCTAAAATTACAAAATGACCCCCAAAGTGTTAAATATGCCTAAATCAAGTTTGTAAGCACACAAAATCAATTTTCATACAGCCATGAAGCTCTCAGCCAACAAGAATGGTTTTTAAAATTATTCAATTTTTACAATTTAGTCCATATGTTTATTAATATTGTAAAATGGCCTAAAAATTAAAAAAACATAAAATTATCCTAAAAAATAGGCACAAAATCATCATAAAAAATTCCAATCAGATTTGGACAAAGTGGAAATCATGAAATATATGCATACATTGATATAAAAAAAGCATGAAAATAAGCAAAAATAATTATTAGGAAACTTAAATAAAAGTAAAATCATAAAATAAATATATTACTATACTAATCAACATATTAATCATCCAAATAACATAAAAAAAATTAAAACATCAACATAAATGCCACAAAACCAAAATCATAATAATAAAAATAACATTCCATATATATAAAATGGTTAGCTCACTTCCTTTTAATAATTGGGATTGTAACCTTACCATGCTGTTTAGTGGGAATCTAATACATATGGAAGTGCACAGTATGTTGTGAAAATAATCAAACCTTTTATTTTTCTTCCATATTACCATATATATTTGAATTATATTTATTCAGGAACAAAATAGCCTTGACCATCATAGGGTAAAAACCATGACAAATAAAAAGTTAGTGGATAAAGGTGGAAAAGGATTATAACCAAATAATAATGGAATTTGAAAAGCCAAGAATCGAGTAAGTTATAGCTAGTCGTAGGCTCAACCGTCTAATCTAGTCCCTAATGGAATCACCAAGCTATCACTGCATACCCCTTTTATTTTTTCTCTCCAGATGATCCGAAGTGGTCGCACACAACTTAAAAGATATATATGGTGGTGTGGTTGAGCCTTTGGGTTATCCCTTCATCAACATTTGAATCAAGCATGATAATATGACGGGGAAACAACTGTCAAATGAATCGCTCATCCAACTAGTTTTGGAAAATTAATGTGAAGTAACCATAAATTTGGAGTCACCACTAACCATTTCGTTCTAGGAATGATCAGATGCCCATTGAAATCAATATCTCGAGCTAAGAAACTCAAAATATTGATTTCAAGGTCTGTAAGGTCTAAAGATTCTTTGGCTGAGTTTAGGAGTTAGTTACACATTGGGAAGGATTAGCATGCCCACGACGCCCGAGATTGGTACTTGCTAACTATATCTTGCTTCAATTTTGGTTTAATCGATTCCATGTGGCCATTATTTAGATATAACCTACATTTTTGCATGAATTTTTGTGAAAACTATAGATTTTGGTTGTGAAAGAAACTGTATATGACTAATGCGCCATGAGGGTATGAAGAACATAGGGGTTTTTAACGAAAATAATTTTTGAATTAAAATTTAAAATTTTGAATATTTCATATTAGGCACTAAAGAGATACCAATAAGTTTTTTTATAATTTCTTTGGAAAACAACTTTTAAATATGAATGCACGATAGTTACTACAAAAAACGAAACATGTTAGTAGGATGAAAAGGAATATAGTAATTTCACAGACACACAATCACATACAACAAAACACAAAAAGGAAAGACAATCATAATGTGTTTCATAACTACCATTGATTATTAAAGAATATTCGTAATGGCAAATTTGAAGGCATGTTTGGATTCGGTGATAATTTGAGGGATAGAAAAAGGTTTTAATTGAAACAATCCTAGACGCCTAGAAAAGAAAATTTTTGGCTTTTGAGGTAAAGTAAGCTTGGAGTATCCATAGGAATGAAATTTTTTAATGATTTAAGAAAATAATTAGGAATCTTGAATAAATCTGGTACAACAAATTCAAGTTTTTTCATGGAAAATAGGTTGGAATATCCCCTCAGAGTGGTGGGGTTAGAGTATCCCCAAAGATGAAATTTGTTTGATATTTTAAAAGGAAAGGATATTTTGAAAAATGGTATTTTGAAAATAAGGAGCTGAGGATTTGAATAAAATGATTTTGTCTTAGGCCTTAATATAAGCCTAATGGGCTTTTGTTGTAGGAGAGCTAATCGTATGCATTTCAAGAAGTTTGAACATCTTGATAATGGCAATTTAGGAAATTAGATTAATTTTAATTCTAGAGAAAATGAAAGATAACATTGCATTATCTTTTGTCCCTAATTTATTTTGGGTTCATCTGAAGGTTTTAGAAGGTAAACAAGGTACTGTTGAAAAGGTAACTCAATGAGGAATAATATGTAAAAATATTTTTAAAATCCTAAAAAATTACCTTCTAGGTGGAATTAATTTTTAGAGTTAAGCCTTTTTCGCATTGGCAGATGTACAAGGGAAAAGGCATAATGAACTTTGAAAAATTGTTTCGGGCTTATTCTAAATCGTTAAATCATAAACAATACCTTTTCAAAAAAAGAATTTTGCAAACATCTTGGAAAAAATATTTAAGTACTAAAGAAAAATCATTTGATGGGCCAAAGAATGTAATGCACTAGTCCTAGGGGTTTCAAACAACAAAGGTTTGAAAAATCATAACTCCTTCATCCGAGATGATCTGTTGGCAAACAAGACATTTTTGGAAAGATAATTCAATGCCTTTTAAGGGAAAAATATAAAAAAAATTCCAAAAAATTTTTATGGTTCAAAAATAATTTTTCAAATTTAAAGTATGGTGCTACCAGAGTAAAATAGGGGTTATTTGATTTTTTGGGTTTTTAGGGGGTTAAATTCAAATTATCGACATCTGAACATCCACAACATAAGGAAAAGAATAACATAGGCACCACGAGTTCATTCCATAATCCTAGAGTAGTTTAGGATGATGAAATAATCTGTTGATTATGCCTCCATGAAAGTATTAAACTCAAAATCAAGGCTTAATAAATATTTAACTAAAAGGGGCATTTTTGTTTGAAAAATGACACCTTTAAACTTATTTTACCATGAATCCAGATTTGAAATGTTTAATTTGTCCCCAAGATTGGAACACCAATGTTATGAAAATATTAAACCCATACTATTCTCTATATATGTAGCATGAACTTAACTTGGGAATTTTTTTTAACTCAGATTTTTAGCAAACAAGCAAGCATCTTGACAAAAATGTCATGAACAAAATAAAACATACACAAAGATGAGCAATGACAACACATGCAAAAACTCAAAGATGACATTTTAACATGAAAAAGATGAAAAAAATAAAGAAGAGATAAATAAGATGCGTAGAAATGATAACTCCATGAATAGTGTCAAAAATATGCTATAAAAATGACATGAACATATTTAAGTAAAGAAAAGCATGTTAAAATTTTCAAAAGAACATTTTTATGACCATAAGATTCCTTAACATATAAGAAAATCCATGAAATACTCAATGCATGTTAGAAAAAACATTCAAGCATGTATTAAGCATGTAAAAATAGTGAAACATGATAGAAATGTATGAATAACAGAATGCTTTAATGACAGAATGAAAGAAAAGATGTTTAGCTTACCAAACAATAACAAAGCGTCAACAGAACATCAAAATCCTAAGGGTACCACAACCAAGGCTACAATAATGCATAGGAATCCTAAAATGGTCATGGCAACATAAAAGGATTCACTAAAATGATGCAAGTGCTAGAAATAAGAAACGAAATAAAGCTAGGCGAGAAAATATACTAAAAAGCCTTAATGCTAGCCTTTTTCTTTAAGTAGCAACTTTGGACTCACTTTCTTTTCCTTGTTTAATGTTGATAAGTAAAGAAATGATAAAAAGAAAGAGTTTTCTCATAGGGTGTTGATGGAGGAAAGTTTAAGAGTAAGGATAAATGGAATAGAGGGTCTTGGAAGTGTTGTGGTAGTGGTTCGAAGGAACTACGAGAATAAAGTTTTTAGTTAAGGAATAGAAGGCAATGAAACAATGTTTTTAGAGATTTTTCTAGACATGACTAAAAAAAATGATCCCTTGAACTAGCTTTGGCCCCCTTTTAAATTCAAGGTTTAGCCGATGATTTTTGAAGGCAAATCAAAAGCATTTTTCATCTTTTATTTGTGTTCTAGGGGATAATTTTAGGTACTATGCTCAGCTACTCCTATTTTCATTGGTTCTACCACACAAAGTAGTGGTGCAGGAAGGCTATAACAGCCTGTAACTAGAGAAAAAGCTAACAAGCCCTCTGACAAATGATATATTTCATGAAAATGTCTCTGGTCATTAGCTGTTTGGGCTTTAAAAATTTATTTAAGTCCAATCACAAAACCATAGTTGAGGCTTGGTATGAATTATGATGATTTTTGGTGCAAGAAACATACTTAATTTGAATTTTCAAAGGCTGAAAGATGACTCAAACTGGGCAAAAATGTCTGGGTTTATCAATACAAAACATTTTGTATTAATACGCAAGATAACTTTTACCCATGAGTATTAATACAAAAAAGTGTCTATTGATACCAAAAGCAAAAAATTATTTTTAGTCTCGAGACTTAAAGCCCTATATTGATACTTCTGTTTGTGTATCAATACATTTTGCCAAAGATCACACTGTCAAGGCCTATATCAATACAAGCATGCTAAATATCGATACTACCCCCTAAAAATTGATATCAAACTTTCTTATATCGATACTACATCTGAAAATTTGAATTTTTTATGATGTGAAAGCTTTGTATCAATGCTTGCACACCCATGTGACTTATATGTACCTTAGGCTTTTTCAATACTTTACCTTGGTCACAGATAGTGGGAAATTGACCTGTGTTCATTTGAATAACTTTGGTGGCACCTTGAATAAAGACTTTAATGCCTCATTTTTACATTTTTCTTTAATATAACCCATCGACATTTTAAACATTCTTGAAAATATTTTTTGCCTGGTGTCATGTCATTTAATAGTGCCTGGTGACATGGCACCTGATAGTCATCCTTATTTTTATTTTTTAATTTTTGATCTTATAATCCCTTAATTTTGTCTCAGGATGCTTAAAATTGGCTTGGACAAAATAAGGTGTTTACAATCATCTAAAGACTTCTTTACTCTTATGTTCTCCACTTGCTCATCAAGATTTAGGACTATAGGTTTTGCCAGTAAAGAGCTAGCACCCAAAACTCCTTGAACTAGATTAAGTACTATTGCTGGGTTAATATAAATGAATGATTGACTTGATGGGATCGTATTTAATGGAGGATATTGTTCAGATGATGCCTCTTTCTGAGTGTTGATGGCTTCAGTATTTTTTAAGTTGCTTTTAAGATTGATCGATTCTTTTCCTGCATCGATAGTTCTTGTTTAGCCTTTTTTCCTTTAAAGTCTTAGGCAATAGCTTAGTCAATTTTAAAATTTGAGCTTGGAGTTCCTCATTCTTACGGAGTGATTACTCTTAAGACTCCCTATATATAAGCTCGAGTCATTCAATATGAGCTTGTTGATTGTTTTCAAGGCTTTTTGGTGATTACGAGTCTTACACTGATGACAAATAGTAGGTTTCATGTTTTAGGGCACCTTCACTTTAGATTATTACTGGATTATACTTTAATGATTTTTCATAAGCATGTTTGATTAGATAACGGTGAGTATGCAATCATGGCAATATGACTAATGAATAAAGTAATAAAAATTAGGTTAGTCATGTAAATGCAAGAAGGACAATTAGATTAGGAATAGCTTTACCAATAGTGCATTTCATTAAAGCAACAAAATATCATGATTGTACATGATTATATTTGGAAATGCCTCGCACAGTTACATTATTTGATCCCATGTTCCAAGAAATATAGCAGTTCTCGTTCATAGGCTCTGATAGGTAAGATATCACATATCAATGGCTAGGCCACGTCCATCATGTCCTTAACCTCGAGCTAGGTCATTTAAATTTGCTCAGTGAGATAGTAGTAGTGGTCTTGATAATTTTGGTGTGCATGATTAACAATCTTTAGCCATTCTTATTCCTTCCATTTGGAAGCTCTTACTAATTCATCAACCTGGCCCTAGTGAGCTTGTATGAAATTCTATAAATTTTGAATTCTGTCTTGACCTAGTTTGTTCTCAAGTGGACTTGAGCTTCTAAATGTCCATTCTTCCTTTAGTAAGTTGATACCAAAGCATAGGTTCTAACAAGCTTCTTCTTATTGACCTTAGCCTCTTCTTTCCATCAATATAGCTCTTTTTCAAGGGTAGCTATTTCTACTTTTCACTCAGTTGATGACTTACCAAGGCATCAAGACTTGCTTGCTTTACTAAGTGCCACGTAATCTTTTGTCAAACTTTCAAGATCTTCTTAAAGCAGTTTTTGTCTTTGATAACTTAATTTATTTTACCATCGAAAAGGTGAAGGTCCGTTTTTAGTTCACTTTTTCTTCTTTTAAATGAGTGATTTCATTGGTGAAGGTTGTCTTTTCTTGTTCAAACTCATGCTTGAGCAATTTGATCACAAAAGAAAATTCATTAAATGATACTTGCAAGGTTCCAACACTAGAAAAATATAAGGCATCATTAATGCAATGAATTCTCCACTCATTATCTCCTGGACTCACATTACTTCCTCTTCGGTACCTTTTTATATAGTGGGTTTGTCTCCAAGTATGGAAGGCTAGTTAAACTTTTGTTTTGTAGTTAGGCTCACCATAGTCAAAATCATACTACTCAAGGTTTTAGATAAAGGGATGAATTATTGGTACTAAAGTTTTCATAGGACTAAGATAAGTGTGCAGCTAGTGCTTTCCCATAATCCCATAAGTGGCATATAATTGTAATCTCTACATCAGAATATGATTGTCTGTGGTCAAAACTAAGGGACCTTCAATGTCACCTTCTCCTCTTTGAGATTTTAAAGTTTTTGGACCCATTGCTTCTCAGACTTATCTTAAAGTCATTATTTTTTAATGACCTTGGAGATAGGGTTAAAGTTAGGGAAGAAATTATGTGACATTCTTTTTACTTTAAGGCAAAAGTGGTTGACAACAAATATGAAAATGCAGGGAGCATCTAATAAAGCAACTCATCCCTATTTTCTTTCAAAAGTTGAGAGCTTGAATAGTTTCAACAATAATGGTAGGTACAGGATTGATGTTGTAGCATAATTGAGGAAGAAATATTTGCTACCGTCCTTCTAACATAGCCTAATGTTTTTAGAAATATGCCTAGACCATATATCACAAGAGTGTAGATATCTTGAATTTCCCTAAAGTCAATGATATTCACCACTACTTCCTTTAGGCTGGCCTATGGGATGCTTCATTGTTCTCTTTTGTCTTGATATGACTTTCAATCCAAAACTCTATTGCCCCAATAATTTGAACTAATATTTTCTTAAAAGTTTTAGGTTGCAAAGCCTTACAATATATTCTATTAATCTTGGCCTTCTTAATGTTGAGTAATGCAGTGTATTCATCAGCTGTGGGATCCAAATCCTTGTGATTGAAAGTGAAGCATCGATATGCAAGGTTCTAGAACTGAGTTGTTGCTCGTAATAGGCCAAAATCCAATCAGACTTAGAGTAAAAGGGCTATGTCTTCATACCTCCTCATGAATGATTTCATCTCAATATTGTTCCAACTGGTCCATATATGCTTCAGATCATGCCAATCATTTTGATCGTACCTTATCTTGACCCTTTCATGCATCATTAAAACAAATTCATGTTTAAGAATGTCTCTATCTTCACGTTATCGGTGCTCTAACCATGCTCATACTTCTTTAAAAAGTTTCAAGTCAAAAATGGACTATTGCTCCATGATAGATACACTTGTTGAACATTGAACCATTGGCCAATTGTCCTATAATAACAATGATTATGATGCAATGATGCATGCATCAGATAGAAAAGTAAAAGGGAAATAAGTTATTGACCATATGAAACAGTTAGCATAAGAATAAAGGAATAAAAGAATAGTAATGAAAGTGCATCACAAAATTTGCCAGACAACAAGTGATATGATGCCTAAGGGCAGACATGACAATTGCAAATGTTATGATAATAAATAGGTAGCGTAACAACATGTTTGGGATAAAAATTGCCCTTAATGAAGTGACACTATACGTTGCAAGGACAAAAACTGACCAACTAAGTGGCAGCATTTGTTCATCATCACCTATGGCAAGTACATTTTTAGCCATCATTTGGACACTGTAATAGCTTGTTTAGGTCAGATATAACTCTTTTAGTATGACACGAAGCATTATAGTCAATGGCATTCACTTGTCATCACCTATTTACTAAAGAAGATTATCCAATGAGAATAATGGCATGCCCTAGAAAAATGATCATGAAATAAAATAACAAATCCGGTGATAATGTTCGTCTATCATCGACTAGATAGTCATGATGTATAAGAGTAAAGGTAAGAAGTGTTTCCCCAAGTGACCTTATTTTAGAGTTATTCTAAAGCACTCTGGTATGGTTTGGCATGGTTTGGCTTGTAAGGTTCATTACATGGGGTTTAAGTTCACACATAAATTGGTATCTGAATTGCTTTTTTGTCTGGTAAAAATAGCCAAGGCACCTTAATCCTAAGCACATTTGGGTTTGGTGGAATAGGTTTGATCTAGTGGATGCATTTCTTTATGCAAATGCAGGAGGTACTCATGAGATACATATGTAATTTACACCATGGAAGATCTTGCTATGTCTATGCGAAAGTCACTCATGAAGGTGGATAGATCACTTTCTCCTAATAATTGGGATGTTAACCTTACATGGAGTGTTAGGAATATAATGCAAATGCATGTGCACAGTGTCTATCAAGGAAACAATCAAACCTTTTATTTTACCCTTATATTATAGTCCTTATTTGACTTCATATTTATTTGAGAATAGAATAGTTCCTAATAACCATGAGACCAAACCATAGATGGTAGAAGGTTAGAAGATAAAATAAGAGGTTATATGTAAATAATGATGAAAACTAAAAAAACTGAGAGCCGAATGAGATATAGCTAGTTATAGGCCTAACTATCTAAATCTCTAATGGAGTTGTTGAGTAGTCGCTATGCTATGTACCCTTTTTCTAATTCTGAAAGCAGCATATAGGACTTAAAAAAATATAGTGTGATTATATTGTTTGTAGCCTTTAGGTTATGCTTTGATCAAAATCTGAATTAGGCATAGTAATATGAAGGGAAGAAAAACTATCGAGCAAATCGCCCATCCAACTAGTCCTGGAAGGCTACCATGAAATGGCCATAAATTTGAGGTCACCACCGATCATTTTAGGCTAGGCATGATCGGATGCTTATTAAAAATAATGTTCCAAGTAATGAAGCTCGAAACATCAATTTCTAAGTATGCAAGGTCTAAAGATTCATCGATTAGGTTCAGGAGTTGGTCATACATGGAAAAAGATTAGCACCCTTAAAACACCTGAAATATTTACACACTAACCCTGCCTCACTTCGGTTTTAGTTTAATCAGTTTAACTTTATCATGATTTTGAAATATTCCCTTTTAATTCATGAATTGTTGTGAAAATTATATATCTATGTTTTTTTTAAAAAATTAGATCACCTAAAGGTGTAGGGAACATAGGATTTTTTTATGAAAATAATTTTTAGATTGAATTTTAAGAATTTGGATATTCCATGTTAAGCACTAGAGAGATATTGACAGGGAACATTGCCTTATTATTTTTGAAATTTTTAAAATATAAATGCACGATGGTCATTACAAAGGGAAACTTATTAGTAAGATGAAAAACAAGATAATAATTTTACATAAAAATAATGAGAATATATCTCGTAATTATCTTTAATTATTGAGGAATAACTGGAATGACAATATTGAGATGCATTTGGATTTAGTGGTAACGTGAAGGATAAAAAAAGGACTTTGGTGCAAGAGAAAGAATTTAAATTTCAAGTGAAATTTGAAAAGCGAGGTTAGAGTATCCCTTTGAAAAGTGAGGTTGGTGTATCCTTAATTGAAAATTTTATGTTTAAAGAAAAGATTTTGATTAGAAGTCCCGAAAAGGATTAGGAAAAAGAAAATTCAAGTTTTGAATGAAAAGTGAAGTTGAAGTATCCCCATAGAAAGTGGGTTTAGAGTATCCAGAAAGGTAAAAATTTTGATATATATGGATAAAAAGAATATTTTGGGTGAAAAAGGTACTTTGAAAATAGAATCTAACAGTTTGAATAAAATTATTTTTTATTTTAGCCTTGATCCAAGCTTGAAGGGTTTGTGTTGTATTACATGACTCCATAAGGAGCCAATCGAATTCACTTTAAGATGTTTGAATGTCTCAATACAGGTGGTTTTGGAAATTGAGACATTTGAATGCCTTAAAGTGGGAATTTGAAAAAATCAATTAATTTCGACTAATGCTAAAATAGGGGATAGTATTGCACTGTCCCTCTTTTCAAATTTATTTTGGGCAAATTCATATGTGTTAGGAGCAAGGTAAGTACTATTAGAAAGGTGACTCGATAAGGTCTAATGTAAAAATATTTTAAAAATCCTAGAAAATATTTGTTGTATTACGTGACTCCATAAGGAGCCATCGAATTCACTTTAAGATGTTTGAATGTCTCAATAAAGGTGGTTTTGGAAATTGAGACATTCGAATGCCTTAAAGTGGGAATTTGAAAAAATCAATTAATTTCGACTAATGCTAAAATATGGGATAGTATTGCACTGTCCCTCTTTTCAAATTTGTTTTGGGCAAATTCATATGTGTTAGGAGCAAGGTAAGTACCATTAGAAAGGTGAATCGATAAGGTCTAGTGTAAAAATATTTTAAAAATCCTAGAAAATCGTTTTCTAGGCAGATTAATTTTTTAAATTGGGTTTGTTTTGAAGTTGCTAGCATTTGTAGGGGAAAGAGCATAATGCACTTTGGAAAATCATTTGCATTCATTTATATCATTAAATTACAATCAATACTTTTCTAGAATTAGAATTTCAAAAAAAATTTACGAAAAATATTTTAAAACATTCAAAAAAAAACTTTTGGTGGGCTAAAATGGCCCAAACAGAATACAATTTGCTGGTTCCAGGGTTTCAAACAGTAAATGTTCATAAAATCATAACTCACTCATTCAGAATGGTTTGGGTGCAAATGAGACACCAATAGAAGGATAATTCAATGTTCTTTCTAATAAAATATTAGAAAATTTTAGAAAAATGCATTTGGTCTCAAAAACCAATGGTGGTAAATAGTGCTCCTATAGAAAAAGCAGGGGAATTTTTTGTAATTTTGAGCTTTTTAGGACTAAACTCAAGCCAAAGACGTCTGAATGTCCATGATAGAAAA